>JAGDYQ010000127.1:80227-162965 GCA_021962125.1 Bulinus truncatus
TCACACTTTTTTCTTCTCATAGACAGTCTTGTATGTAATGTCAAGTCGACCGGTGAGAGCCGTTTTCCAATAATAACAATGATTAAGAAATGCGTGATTCAAGATGGCCGTTTTCGTGATTTGTCGGAGCGGAGTAGAATAAACGGTTTGCTGTATCTCTGTGTTAGGACCGTCTGTCATGCATGGACGTCCTGTCGTTCTTTATTATTTCTTTAATCTATACATCTATCTAATCTAACTATCTATCTCTATATCATCTGTCTATCTAATCTATCTATGTATGTCTGCCAGTCTGTATCAAAACTTCAACAACATAAAACAGCTGTAGAGCCCTCCCCCCATCCTGACCAATACGTGGGCTGGGGAGCGGGCGCGGGGCGGGGGGTGGTGTTGCGTGCGGTGAAAACTCGGTGTATATTAGTTTTCAGGACAGAAATGCCTTTTGTCGAGGGCGCGTGTTGAGATGGTGGCAGGTGGGAGGACTCCCACATTTACACTCATTCCACGCACACACGCATACACACACACACACACACGCATACACACACACACATTACATGAACAATACACAGGGTGGCCCAACAATAGGTTTACAGTTATCACGTAGACTATGTGTTTGAAAATTCGACAATATAACATTTTAACATGACCGTAAACAATTTTACATCTCAATTACATTTATACTCTGAGGAATGTTTTAGATTGGTATTACTCGGCAAGTAACTTAAACCATATAACAGGTAGTTTAATAACTGTAACACCTACTTTTGGGCCCTCCCTGGTATATAAGTTGTATAGAAGCTGAGCGAATGGTTGTTAACATTTAATATCAAGACATCTAGTCACATGTTCGTCCAAACTGCACACACACACACAGAGAGAGAGAGAGAGAGAGAGAGAGAGAGAGAGAGAGGGAGAAATAGCGATATACGTAATTAGCTTAAAAGGATTGGGGTCAGATCCTTCTACTCGCTCAGGGCGATACATGGGACAGTTTTTTGAAGTTAGCGCCGCATGCTGATGTTCATTCCCGTGCTTTCTGTTGGAGACACTTTCAGTTCGCCACGATTTGATACACTTTTATAGTTGTTTTTTTTTTTCGAAACAAACATAGATACTACCGCATTGGCTTCAGTGACTGCAGGGAACCCAGCACCCCAACACCGCAAGTAAATGGGGTGAACGGGATTCGAACCCTTTATCCTTCACCGCACCTATCGAGTTACTACTACCTCCACCACCGCTGATCACATCTTTCTATTAAGTTTCTCTTTGTTTGTATGTGTTGTTGTCTGAAAATTGATTTTCGTTGTTTTCTAACCCCTGCACACACAAACGAACACACACACACACTTTTTAGGTGACTTTGTTCCGCTTTCGGCTGTGAGCCCAATTGGTTAGGGGCTCGACTCCCGCCTATGTCATTCCCTGTGTCTCCTCGGCTGTCGCGTCTGTCATGGTAAGACGTGGAAAAAGGTGCTACAAAAGCCACCCGTACCATTAATGGCTGCATTACCCTCACAGGAGGCCTGAAGAGCTACGGCTCGGACATTCATGAAAAACGTGTATGTGTGTGTGTGTGTGTGTTAATTTTGTGTTTGAATGCATTCTCGTGCAATTTCAGACATATTGCGCTGAACACAATCTGATCATTTTTCGTTAAAGTCATATAGATGCATACATTAACATAAATAAACAATGTCTGCACTTTCCCCCCAGTCATAAGTCGCAATAATAAAAAAAAAGTCAGTGAATCAATGCATTTTCTTAAAGGTCACGTTTGGTGTCATTTAGGTCAGTACAATCGTTCGCGCGGTTTCTTTCTATTGTTTTTTTATATTATTTCTCGCTCTAGCGCGGAGTGGAGTCAGAAGAACAAAAAATGACTGGGTGTGGTTGGGGGGGGGGGAGAGAATGTAGCTGGAATTGTAAATGACATAAAGAACTCTACCGTTCCGCTCAAAGAATACAGTCATCAGTGCAGTACTCTGGACATTCCGGAAAGGGACTGGGTCCACACACACACACATGCGAGCGGCGCTCGTTATATTAGAACTCGTTCATACGCCGTTAAAGAATACGTGTGTTTGGTGCCGGTGCCTATTCTCTAATGTCTTTTTTTTAAATTATTCTTTTAAATTAAGAGAGCGCACCGTGCTAGAATAATCATTTGTTGAGTTACGCGATGGAAAGAGAGCAGCCATTGAAGCACTGGGCGGTGTTTCCTCATTTGTGTAGCTGCCGGTGTTGACCGAACAAAAACAAATGATGCTTCACACATCGAAAACATTTCTTTAAAGTTGAATATTTTTTTAGGGCATACATGTGTTATTTGTATGACATATTTTGTTATGTTGAGGGCACAATGTATCCATATCTCTGACTTCTTTTTTTTGGGGGGTCATAGAAATCCGAGCACTAAATTAATAACAGATTAGCTATATGGCTAGCTAAAATAAGTGTAACCGACAGCATAATGATGACCGACTAGCTAGATGACTAGATAGAACCAGTATAACAGACAGTATAATGATGACAGACTAGCTAGATGACTAGATAGAATCAGTAATAACAGACAGTATAATGATGACAGACTAGCTAGATGACTAGATAGAACCAGTATAACAGACAGTATAATGATGACAGACTAGCTAGATGACTAGATAGAACCAGTATAACAGACAGTATAATGATGACAGACTAGCTAGATGACTAGATAGAATCAGTAATAACAGACAGTATAATGATGACAGACTAGCTAGATGACTAGATAGAATCAGTAATAACAGACAGTATAATGATGACAGACTAGCTAGAACTAGTGTCACAGACTCGAAACATTATTCTGTGTATATAGACTATCTTCTATTAAATCTAGGTTAGTGCTGAATGGTGCCAAGACATTCTGCCATTTACTAGCCGGATCAATGTTTTAAGACGCCACAGAAGGCGCCCCCGTGGACACATCACACTGCTCCCCGACCCTGTGGCCCGGAGTATACAGTATACAAATACAGTTGATTTTTTTAAAGAAAAAAAAAAAAGGTTGAGCGGGACGTCCGTTGAATGTGAAGTTGAGTGAGAACTCGGCGAGCTGTGAGCGAGTAGACTAACACTGAACATACAAATACCACACCCACCCCCCACCACCTCACCGTGGAGTGAAACTCATTATCAACGCATAACCGTGAGGGTAAGCCAAGCATTACATACAGTACACAACTGCGGGGGGGTCTTGCTGGTGCACGCCCGAGTTGGTCCGGGGAGGGGATGGGGCACACACCAACACACACACAAACAACGAAGTAAAGAACGTTCTTGTTGGTTTACATCTGAAGAGATGAAAGGGAACAGAGTAAACGCCCGGGACGTTACGGGAGTTGGGGCAGACGTCACAGTCGTTGAGAGTTGAGGACGCCTGACCCATTCTATTTAGACGGTCGTTGTGTGTGATGTGCGGATGTAATGGATGTGATGTGCGGATGTAATGGTTGCGACGTGCGGGTGTAATGGTTGTGACGTGCGGATGTAATGGTTGTGACGTGCGAATGTGATGGTTGTGACGTGCGAATGTAATGATTGTAACGTACGAATGTAATGGTTGTGATGTGCGAATGTGATGTCGTGATGTGCTAATGTAATAGTTGTGACGTGCGAATGTAATGGTTGTGATTTGCGAATGTAATGGTTGTGATGTGTTTTTTTTTTTGTCGTCTCCGTTTGTGGATGCCGAGTTGGCATCGCTAGTGGCGGAGAGCTGGCAACTTTTTTTGCCTGAATAATTATCCAGATAGATTAAAGAATAACTAAATATTATAGGCTTCATAAACACATAGTAATTCATCAACATGTTTTATCTAGCTAAAAGAAAACAATTTTTCTTGAACTATTATGTTGATAGCATTTTCTCATGTCTCAATGGATAAAACATTGTCGGAATAAATAATCGAAGTTGACAGCCCTGCGCTAGTGTTTTCGTTTATGCACACATCTGTGTGTGTGTGAGTATGTATGTATATATATATATATATATATATATATATATATATATATATATATATATACATGGGTGAAAGTGAGTCTTTATGTGTACTTGTGTTTGTGTGTGGGTTTATTTGCCTCACCTGTCCTGACCTGCTTATATAAATACAAGCTACTGGCCTTGCTGTTGAGTTGGTGTGTGTGTGTGTGTGTGTGTGTGTGTGTGTGTAACTCTTTGAGTAGTTGCTCGTGATGAGTGCTGTCAGTGACGGGGTGGATGGAGAAACAGTGCAGGCTGACACATGTCGTGAGCTGCACACTGCAGGGCGTCGGTGGTGGAGAAAGGGGAAATGCATTGTATCTCTCTCCCCCCCCCCCCCCCCGCCACTCCTCTCTCTCTCTCGCGTGCATAAATATGTGCATATAAAAATCTGTATATACGGACCTCACAATGTATACAGTGAGTTGCGTGTAGTAGCTAGATACAAATTATAGATGTGGGCGTCAAATAACACCCGTCAGGATCTGTTATAACACCCGTCAGGATCTGTTATAACACCCGTCAGGATCTGTTATAACACCCGTCAGGATCTGTTATAACACCCTTCAGGATCTGTTATAACACCCTTCAGGATCTGTTAAAACACCCTTCAGGATCTGTTATAACACCCGTCAGGATCTGTTATAACACCCGTCAGATCTGTTTATCCAGGACCGCCCGTGGATTTAATAATGGGCTCTGAAATAGTTATAAACCCATTCGGGTTTTTTCATTTCATTTCACTCGGAACTCTCCAAAGCTGTGGTTCCCAAACTTGGACCTGACGCCTCACTGGTCATAACTGTCAATTTACTTGTCTTCGCTGTGAGCGCCTCACTGGTCATAACTGTCAATTTACTTGTCTTCGCTGTGAGCGCCTCACTGGTCATAACTGTCAATTTACTTGTCTTCGCTGTGAGCGCCTCACTGGTCATAACTGTCAATTTACTTGTCCTCGCTGTGAGCGCCTCACTGGTCATAACTGTCAATTTACTTGTCCTCGCTGTGAGCGCCTCACTGGTCATAACTGTCAATTTACTTGTCCTCGCTGTGAGCGCCTCACTGGTCATAACTGTCAATTTACTTGTCTTCGCTGTGAGCGCCTCACTGGTCATAACTGTCAATTTACTTGTCTTCGCTGTGAGCGCCTCACTGGTCATAACTGTCAATTTACTTGTCCTCGCTGTGAGCGCCTCACTGGTCATAACTGTCAATTTACTTGTCCTCGCTGTGAGCGCCTCACTGGTCATAACTGTCAATTTACTTGTCCTCGCTGTGAGCGCCTCACTGGTCATAACTGTCAATTTACTTGTCCTCGCTGTGAGCGCCTCACTGGTCATAACTGTCAATTTACTTGTCTTCGCTGTGAGCGCCTCACTGGTCATAACTGTCAATTTACTTGTTCTTCGCTGTGAGCGCCTCACTGGTCATAACTGTCAATTTACTTGTCCTCGCTGTGAGCGCCTCACTGGTCATAACTGTTAATTTACTTGTCCTCGCTTGAGCGCCTCACTGGTCATAACTGTCAATTTACTTGTCCTCGCTGTGAGCGCCTCACTGGTCATAACTGTCAATTTACTTGTCTTCGCTGTGAGCGCCTCATTGGTCATAACTGTCAATTTACTTGTCTTCGCTGTGAGCGCCTCACTGGTCATAACTGTCAATTTATTTGTCCTCGCTGTGAGCGCCTCACTGGTCATAACTGTCAATTTACTTGTCCTCGCTGTGAGCGCCTCACTGGTCATAACTGTCAATTTTACTTGTCTTCGCTGTGAGCGCCTCACTGGTCATAACTGTCAATTTACTTGTCCTCGCTGTGAGCGCCTCACTGGTCATAACTGTCAATTTACTTGTCTTCGCTGTGAGTGTTTAAGTTGCCCCAAAATATCCTGATGTGGTTCCGAACTGTGGCCAAGATGGCTCCTAGCAGCTACTGGCGTCACTACATGGGGTTTGGGACTGCGGCTTTCATCCAGTCGGTCACCGGTCACACCCGCCACCCCCTCCCCTGTTTACGGCACTGCTGTACGCTCGTAATAATCCATCGAGTTCGGGGAAATTTTAAACCATGAGTCTGTCTTACTGTGTGACTTTTGTAAAGTATATTTAGTCATTTGTCTACTTTAAAAAAAACAAACAAACAAATAACAATAAACTGCCTTATGAAACATAATGTCGATACTGTTGTTAAGTACGCATGCGCCTACTTAGAACTACCGCGGGGTTGTGAGTGAGTGTGTGTGTGAGAGAGAGTGAGTGTGTCTTTGAGTGTGTATGTGTGTGTGTGTGTGTGTGTGTAGTCACATGACTGACATCTTCATTTTTATTTTTTTGTTATCTGGTTTTCTTTCAGCTGTACTTGAAGGACAATGACGTCATCCTCATCTACAACCGGGTCCCCAAAACCGGAAGCACGTCATTCGCCGGCATAGCCTACGACCTCTGCACCTTGAACCGCTTCCACGTGATCCACGTGAACATCTCTAGGAACCAGAGGGTGCTGGGACTGTCCGATCAGGTGACTGTCATAGATACTCTCTAATCATCTATTTGCAACACTGCTATATTGGTAGTCAACATTAGATCACTGCCTTATATACAAATGACATCTATTTACCTTCTGCTACTCGTTTGCTTCGCCATCAAATTGTATAGCCCATTGTGACCCGCGATAAAAAATAATTTAGTTTTTGGGGGCTATTTGGGAAGGAGGGGGGGTATGACAATCCTGCTTTGTTGGTTGTTTTTTTCCACTGAAGTATTCTTTTCTGTTGTTTATTGCCATTCCACTGTTTACTGTTGTGTATTGCAACAGTTGATGTGTTGTAAATAACACAATAGATCACACATTAATGTGTCTCATGTGACGTATGACAAACAGTAAGATTGTGTGGGAGAGGGAGGGGGTGGGGCATTGTAACCACCTATAACAGTGTCAGTATCTGTGTGCAAATGTTCGAGCTATTAATTCATTCACTACACTGGGTTATACGTTACATCTACATCGTGGCTGCAACTGTGTGTTCAACGTGCATTGGTCGGTTAAAGTTTATGCAATATATATATATATATATATATATATATATATATATATATATATATATATATATATAAGGCAACGCCCAATGAGAAAAAAGCCTAAAGACAGACCAAGAAGCAGATGGTTGGAGGAGGTGGAGAAGGACCTTAAAGGCATAGGAGTGAGAGATTGGAGGAAGAAGACCATGGATCGGGAAAAGTGGAGAAGAGGAGTATGGCAGGCCAGGGCCCCTAAATGGGCTTTAGAGCCAAAGGAAAAAGAAAGTTTATGCCCAGCTGTCCCATACACGTTTTTTTGTGTGCTCCATTTCTGTTAAAGACCAATTGACCCAATTCACCGATTAATATTTATGTACATACAACGGCGTCGATGGGGAGATAGTTGATAAAGAAATATTTTCTATACGTCGTTTTCTAAACGATGCCGGGCCGGATTTAGACTAGATAAGGCCCTAAACTATTTGAGATACGGGGGCCCTTTACGAGTCCTGATACTATATGTCAGTGCCAAAATATTTAAGTCTATATGATAATATTCACTCGGACATATTTTTAAGCCCCCTCCCCCCCAAAAGTGAGGACCCTAAGCTACAGCTTGTATGGCTAAAACGTCAATCCTGCACCGGGTCGATGGTATGGGGCCGACAACGTAAAGGGTTGTGCATGCCGCCCGGTGTCCAGGAATGTTAAGTCGACTGTTGGGCTGCGAGACACGCCATACCCTGCCGCCGTAAAATGACATTTATTGTCTGGTCCAAGCTGGGACTGTTGTATTTTCTTATTATTTATTGCCCTCACCAGTCGGCACACACACACACACACGCACGCACGCACACACACGGCATGAACCTTTTGTTGACCACCTGGTCTGAAACCACAGAGGACGTTGGAAGTTTAATTATGTACTTGGAAGTAGTTATTTATGGCTGTCAGCTTTTTTCCCCACAATAATGAACAAGAAAACGCTGACTATATATATATATATATATATATATATATATATATATATATATATGTATATATATATATATATATATATATAATTATATCTATCTATTATTCTGGATGATTAAAAAAATATCAAGATCTGGGGCTTCCACATCAATATACACATCTTAAAAAAAATAAAAGATTATTAAAACGATATAAATTATTAAAGCAGAAACATTTCAAATACATTTTTTAAAGGTATTAAATGCGCGATTTCGTTTTCGCCACCTAGAAGGCTAGTATTTATTTTAAAATATGCCTTTGCTGTTTGGGGAGGGGAGGAGGTTAGGGTCAGTGATACAGGGTCAGGTCGCAACGAATGTTTCACTTCAATGAATAGCTGAAATAGAGTAGATAAATTTATAAGGCTGTGGGTCCGAATAACAATCAGACTTCATTGGGACGGGGTCCGAATAAAAATCAGAGTTTATTGGTTCCCTGGTCAGAATAGTCACTTCGAATTTATAAATAATAAATAAAAATACTGAAGTCTTCCAAATATTTTAAATAATGTATCATTTTACTATTTGCTAATTTGATCATTGAAATAACTTTTTATTACTTATGAAAATGGCGACTAGTTAAACCTCGGTCGAAAATAATGATATGATTCTGGATGCACTGAAATGATTTGTTTTTGGTAAAACCGACAATACGTAAATTTTCAAGTTCCTGACTATGGGGGTGAACGCGGCAACATTTGCATAACTTTTTTATCAGCGGCATGTTTGCGTGGCGCAATTACAAAAATGTTTGTCTCGTGTGATACTATCTTAATAGGGAGCCGGCAAATCTGTGGGAGCCGGAGCCGGAAAAAAATATGGCGGCTCCGCAAGCCTGCTGATTAATGATATCTCAAATAGGTTTTCTAGTATTATGAACACGGCCGCAGTATCTCACCCTCCCTCCCTCCCGACGCCATGTTCATGTTTATCCCATGAAATAATGATTATTGAACACTGTCTGAAATGTTCGCCCCCCGCCCCATCCCACATCTTGTGCCGGGGCCGTGAAACCCGTCTGACAGATGGACTGTGAGATTTATTTATTTTCGTTGCTTGTGGCCTGGAATATTGTAGAATGATGAAGTTGTCCTGTCACGGCATTGCCGTTATGTATGTGTGTGTGTGTGTGTGTGTGTGTGTACACGCGGTTTGGCTGGGGTGGTGGTGGTGGATGGTATGAAATTTGTTTATTGATGTCAGTCCATTCTCTGAGCTGGTCTTCCGTGTGACGTCCACGTAATGATGATTTGTGTGCGTGTGGGAAACATCGGATTTTTTATCATCCAGCATATCGTTGTTACCATTATTAGTTATTATTGTTATTATTATAGTATTATATGATATATGTGTGTGTGTGTGTGTGTGTATGCATCTATGTGTGCGTCCCTAATCGGACAGTTTGTATTGTGACCTGACGTTTCGCAAGCGCTTGGGGATAAAATAAAAATAAAAATCTTATTCCCACCTTTTTTTTTGTATTAGTATGTACAACAATACTGACTTAATGACACCTAGCACACCATTCTTGTATCACCTTGGTGTCATCTCACTCAACACACCATTCTTGTATCACCTTTGGTGGCATCAATTATGTTTGTTCCTCTGCCATTGCCAGATGTGTAGTTTTTATTGCCATTCTCGTCTGTGATGAATATGTCGAAAGTCTTTTTGCTCAACTAGATGCCCTTTTTCTCTTCTGTGAAGTCCCTGTATGGATGAGATCGTTATCTATAAGACTCTTTTTATTCCTTCCCCACCACAACCGATAGTGTAATGGCCATGTAGGCATCACGGGAGACATTCAGGGAAATTTCACCATGACTAGAAAAATACCATTGTTTCTTATCGGAAATCGAACCCGGGGACGCTCAGAGTTTCCCCCGTAGCACCATCCGCTCAGAGTTTCCCCCGTAGCACCATCCGCTCAGAGTTTCTCCCATAGTACCGTCTATTTCTCTAAGACACCCACTTCCAAAGTTTTACTACGGCGTTCACAGTAAAGTGGCACAATCATATTTTCATGAATGTTGTCTCGCCAGTCGTGAGTCTCGGCTTCACCATCTGAACAACTTCACCGTGTCTAGACGTGGGGTGAGCAGCACATTGACGAGCGCGGTCGGCCCCAGCCCCGGCATTTTATGTAATGAGCGGCACGCATCCCGGGGCTAGCGGTGTTGTCACGTGAAGTGTATCCAGAGTGACAGGAGGTTAACCCGATTGTTGAAATTACGCCTGCGTCTCTCTCTCTCTCTCTCTCTCTCTCTCTCTCTCTCTCTCTGCAATACTTAAACGACATAAAACATCTAGCCTCAGTCCAATGATCTTGGCGCTAAGTCAACATAGTTCGCTGCTCTACTCCATGTAAAGTCAACACCTAGCCCAGGGGTCGGCAACCTTTTGAGACGGAAGAGCCAAAAAAATATATAATTTACAATTTTCTCAGTTTTTTAAAGAGCCACTAAAATTGTTGTTTCAATATTATGGTATTTGATTAGGATATAATTATTATTAGTTCCACATGTTTGACATCGAAAGAGCCGCAACTTGATATCGAAAGAGCCGCATGTGGCTCGCGAGCCGTAGGTTGCCGACCCCTGACCTAGCCCCAGTCCAATGATCATGGCGCTAAGTCAACATAGTTCGCTGGTCTACTCCGTGTGTAGACTGTTGAAAGTTTGGGAAACACTGGTGTAGAAGATTCTCATTGTTCTGTCTGTGCGTGCGCGTGTGTGTTTTTGTGTGGACTGTACGTCTTGGTATTGCTAGGTTCGCGCGCGTATATGTTTGTGTGTAAATCTTGCCTGGAAACATCTGTCCAAATTGCCTCACCTGTGCAGTATAACTACTACATGCCAGACTCGCTGGCCTTGCAGATCCAGGAGCGTTTTTTTTTTTTTTAAATTGTTTGTTTGTTTTGGTTTATTATTTGTTTACACTTTATGGCCAGAGTATTTCTTATAACTAACTTACTTGTTTGTTTGTTTTAGTCTGACATGTACGTAAAACACGTGTGATTCTCTAACGCGCACGCACATGCATTACTCTTTCCATTAAACACTCATTCTTCATTCTTTTTAATCTCTGCTACTTTCTCTCCCCCCTCTCTCTCTCTCCTCACCTCTCCTCTTCCTATGTCGTTCAAGACCCGGCTTATGTTTTAATGAGTAGTAATTCTGAACATTGAGTACTCAACATAACACTGGGTCTGGTTGGGTTTCATCCTAAATGTTGGTGAAACTTCCGTTATTAATTAAACAATTAGTATGAGGTCGCTATCTCAAGCAATTGCATTTTAAAGGGGGGAAGGAATTCCGACCCGGATGTCGATCGTTTTGTAACTCGCACAGCATTGCGATGAATCAAAAAAAAAAAGGGAATGCTCCCATGTTAATACCGATGCACGAGGTTTATCAGCATCCTGATTGAAGTTGATTCTATGCTGGGCTTGTTCTCTTCTTCTTCTTCCTTTAAAAAAAAAAACCCGTTGACCTATAATACCTGGACAGCCAGGCGGCCAGGCCTCTGGTTGGGTCGTGTGGGAGGGTCTCTGATGCATTCATTCTAAAGCGTCGGGGAATTATGGCGCTTGCGAAGTTTCTGTTGTGTAAATATAAACAAAATTTGGTTGCGTATTGTTGGTGATTGAAGAGCGTGGGGCTAATAATAATAATAACAACACAACACTTGCCTATGTCCCAGGGAGGTAAATCCCCACCACCACTACCCTTATATTTGTTTGAAAGTCTAGAAAAAAAAAAGAACCCCGTCAACCGGTGAAGAGATTTCCACCCAACCTATGCACGGCAGTCCCATATATACATATATCTGCGTCATCAGCGCACGGCCATCTTGGCCTATTTAGACGGCTTGCATGATCCTGATCAGTAGTGCCAATTAACATGCCTCCCTTCGAACCCCCGCTAGCTATCGTAATGACCCACAACCGTGGTCAGATGTAGATTCTCACGTCTCTCTGTCCCAAATAAGTTACCAACCCTGTGTGTTATCTTCTGATAGACACGCCCACTGGGTAGACTCGCCCGACAACACAACGAATAGACTCGCCCATTTAATTGGACAAGTTATAAACCCAGATATGTGTTGTTGTTATTATTTTTGTTTACCCAACAGCTCATCATTGCCCCCCTTTTCTCTCTCTCTCTCTCTCTCTTCGGGCAGTTGTCCCCAACTCACGGGCCGCGGACCGGTACCTTTTTATTTATTTATTTATCTCGTCCTTGTGCGACTTTCCATGGACGAGACAAAATCTCCCCTTCCCGTGGGCCGCGGTGAAATTATCAAACGCTGACCGGTCTGTGGCGAGAAAAAGGTTGTCGGACCACAGATTTAGGGAACTCAATTATTAGAGACATGTCCTCAATGATACCTTTTTTTTTTTGGTATTTGAAGACATGAAATTATGGGATGCTAGGGCCGCGATAGAACCAAAAAAAAAAAAGTTTTAAGAGTTAAGGATTTTCTGTATTTATGTAATGAAGCCAGTGGGACGGATGGCGAGGCCCATGGATTTTTTGCAGGTGAAATTTGTTTCAAAGTCGTCCCACAAGTCCACCCAGCTTTAAATGGGTACCTGACTTAAGTTGGGGGGGGGGGGAAGTAAAGGCGGCTGGGCTTTGTGCTAACCACACAATCCCTTCATATGCCGAGGTTATAGAAACAGATGAATTCTACACTTCATATGCCGAGGTTATAGAAACAGATGAATTCTACACGTCATATGCCGAGGTTATAGAAACAGATGAATTCTACACTTCATATGCCGAGGTTATAGAAACAGATGAATTCTACACTTCATATGTCGAGGTTATAGAAACAGATGAATTCTACACTTCATATGCCGAGGTTATAGAAACAGATGGATTCTACACTGCATATGCCGAGGTTATAGAAACAGATGAATTCTACACTTCTTATGCCCCATTTGGCCCGTTAGGGCCAAGAAGGGAAACTTTACTTTTTTTTTTTTTAATGTTAGTCAGTGGGATGGAGTCCAAAGTAAACAAGCCGTCCCGTTTGGTTCGTATCTCACCTTAGTCTGCTCGCTGCTAGTGTGACCATGAAACAGAGCTGTGCTAGGAGGAAATGGCCGGGCCGACTTTCCTTGCAAAGTCGATGCAATCCCAAGCGCAAGCCCGTGGGTGCGGATAAGAGCTCACTCGAGGCAGTGTTTGCCTCTGTGGTCGCTCGAGCTGGGGCAACGGGGGGGGGTGACGGGCAGAAATGGAGCGGCCGCCCAAAACTGACCCGTGGTGGGGGGGCTCAGGAGAATCGAGCAGGCACTAATTGCCCATTGTTGTACTGGGCATTGTCCTATAGGTGCGTACTTTGATTGTCCTATAGGTGCGTACTTTGATTGTCCTGTAGGTGCGTACTTTGATTGTCCTATAGGTGCGTACTTTGATTGTCCTATAGGTGCGTACTTTGATTGTCCTATAGGTGCGTACTTTGATTGTCCTACAGGTGCGTACTTTGATTGTCCTATAGGTGCGTACTTTGATTGTCCTATAGGTGCGTATTTTGGGAGGTTGAGGCCCCATGTTGATTCCTTTTGCCGCCACTGCAGAGAAGTTGAGGGAAACCATGGATCATGTGATTTTTGAGTGCCCCGGACTAGGTGGACCACAGGGTGGACCAGTCGGGTAGCTTGCTGGCCATTGGCCTTTATGGCAGTGTCCAGATGTTGAGGGACACAGAGAGTTTGATCTCACGGGCTCGTAGAGACTAAGTCTCAGCCCGCAGTAATCATTGAGAGAGTTCAGAGAGAGAGAGAGAGAGATAGAGTTCAGAGAGAGAGATACAGAGAGAGAGGAGGAGCAGCGGTGATAAGCCAGGTTGCCTCCCCCCCCTCCCACCCACCCCGTAGCAACTGTCCTGTTTGAAAACAGGAGCACAGTATTTGAACATGCACAGTTTATCAAACAACATTGGATGACTGTATCGATGTAATGTATAAGTACTGCTTCACGTGTATCTCGCTTTAAATAACCTCTGTTTATTGATTCAACTTTAGCTGTTTATTAATTAATGTAGTTTTTTTTTTTTTTATAAATGCGCTATCAATAAATTCTCGTCTTGCGTTACTGGCATTATCCTGCGATGAATTCACCTAATAATAACGACATCTAGTTTTACTGATAAATAGCATTCTCTCTTGGAATAACTTTTATATCAAACCAAATACATTCATTAATTGAACTGAACATAACTGAAAAATGAGTTGTTTCTCATCAACGCTAATTTCCCTTGCCAAACTTTTTCTATCTCCGGTTTTCTCTTATCATACTTAACAACCCTTGTTGGGGGAAAAAAATAATCCAAAGGCCTATTTGGAAGAAATCATCTTAATCCCAGAATAGCAACGGGAAAACCTTTTTCTTTTTCTGTAAATCTTCTTCCGCCTAGATGTGTAATGCGTTATGATAATGATCAACGTGTGTCTTGTGACAAAATCTCATGGGAGGATAACTCTCTCCTCCTGCTCACTGTCACTCATTCTCTCCATTCCGCTCCTACGATTACCCGCCCCTTCACTCTTTCAACGATTTGTCCCCATTTTATTTCCCCTTGTAATTTTCTGTCTGGATAAATAATAATAATAATGGAAAAAAAAATCATTTGCATATTTTCCAGTAATTCCATTTGGTCATCCCGGGTGTGTGTGTGTTCTTTTAGATGGATATCGAGTTATCTGCGGCTTGCCCGTCCCCCTTCCCTCCGCTACACAGAACATGTTCACTCTCACACCCACTAATACAATTTCATTCTTCGTGTTACAGTTTCCTATTTTATGCGAGCGTGCGATAACCGTTATGGGGTTAGTTTGGTACTGGCATCGGTGTAGAGCAACTTGGGCAACATTTTTGGATCTCACGGACCAGTATATTTGTTAGTTTCATTCCCGTTGAGTATTACATTTAAAAAAAAGTTTCATCCTCGCGGACCACTAAATTAAGAAAAAGTTTCATCACACCAAAGTTTCATTTCAGCGAACCACTAAATTAAAAACGTTCATTACAGGGAAGCACTAAATTTAAACAAGTTTCATTTCAGCGAACCACTAAATTAAAAACGTTCATTACTGGGAAGCACTAAATTTTAAAGTTTCATTACAGCGGCTCGGTCCTGGATATGCTTGATTCAGGGCAATCCACGGATATATGGGTGGGTGGCCCCCTCTAATCAACCCGTCGTCTCTCCAACGCGGCTCAAGAAAGGCTTAAAATGTCAACATTTCCCCCTCTCCTTTCCACCAGCACCGTACGTGCAACAACTTCACATGACATCTGTGTCTGGTCTAATCTGAAACGGTTTTTTTTTTTTTGGGGTGCCATCTTGTCCCCCAGATGACCTGGTCCTGGTTGTGTACAAATACGTTGTTGATGTTGCCGTGTCTGAAAAAAAAACGGTTCTTCTCAATTAGAGTAAGTACACACGGTACGGCCTGGTGGGAGAAAGGGGGGGGGGTGAGAATTTCCGAGCGTACCCCCTCCCCACACACACACACACACCTTCCCGCCTTGTTGTGGAAGATTTTGACCCATTTACTTTGTACCCACTCCCCTGTAACGCCGTCTTCTAGTAAAATCTAATAAAAGATTTTTTTTTGTTCTTTATGTTTCTCTGTGAGCTAAAAAGGTGACGGTAGTACTACATTAAAGGCAGAGAATGCTGGGAAGGGGGTGTGGTGGATTTTAGGGATTGGGGGGGGAGGGGCGGTGCTGCGACCTATGAAATGGATTGCGCTCACCCCCATACATGTGCACACTCACAACTTTTTATTCATGACACACACGACGGGTCCAGGGTAGACATGGGCGTCTCGCGGGCCGTTTGTCTGTTTGGTTCCGACCCCCGACCCTCCCCCCCCCCCCGCGTTATCCGCTACTTGTTCACCTCAACGCCCGTCCTGGATTAGCTCGTATAAAAGCTCTGCCCATATTCTCTTTGCTCACACTGTTACGTCGAATTTAATACGTCGTTGCGGCCCACGATTCGAAACGTCTGCGCACCCGTGTTCTAGGATCAAGAGATTAACATCTCCTCCTTAGGGGGGGGAGACGGGGAGACACAATAGGACTTTATTAGCATCAACTTCCCTAAACGACATTGACAATTAATTCAAATAGTTTAGTGAAGTTCTTGAATTCTACTGGGTTCTTCTCTTGATTTAATCTAAAGTTAACGAATGTGAAATATCTAGACCAGACCCGGCCGGGCTAGTATGGTATTTGACCCGGCACGTTCATATTTGATTTCTATTATCTCGTGTCGTCTGCTCTTGATCCTACCCTTCATTCAAATTCAAGAAGCCGTTGTGTAGCGCGGTTTAAAAAAAAAATAACCAACAATATTTGTCCACTACTTTTTCTAGCGCATACCAACACATCTACGCCTGCAATAATTCTTACGTCCTTCCTTGAGCCTAAGCCAGGCATTACGTCTATATATATATATATATATATATATATATATATATATATATATATATATATACATATTCGTGAGCTGTACTACTGATTTATTTTGTCTGGCGGTAGTTGGTTTCTATATAGTTTATGTTTAGTATGTGTTTTGGTTTTAAGAATCAGTCGCATGCAATACTTTGTACAGAGATTGTATAGCGTTAACCATCAGAAGTATTCAATGAGATTTGGTTTTTGCCTTTATTTAGGTTGGAGTGCATGATGTCAGACAGTTTGATTTGTTGTATGTGTAGTTGATTTGTTGTATGTCTAGTTTGATTTGTTGTATGTGTAGTTTGATTTGTTGTATGTGTAGTTTGATTTGTTGTATGTGTAGTTGATTTGTTGTATGTGTAGTTTGATTTGTTGTTTGTGTAGTTGATTTGTTGTATGTGTAGTTGATTTGTTGTATGTGTAGTTGATTTGTTGTATGTGTAGTTTTTTTTTCGTTGGTTTTGTGCTGGTAAAATGTAAGACGTCTGATTCTGGAATTCACTACGTTTTATACTTCACTGGGAAAAAAACAAAACAGCCTATGGGGTGGTTCGGTGTGATGACGTCATACTGTTTTCTGATGGTCACTGGGGCCTGGACTGTTGTGTTACATAATACAATGTACACATTTTCATTTTAGGTCCCCTTAAATACACAGCTGTAAACAGTCACTTCCGAAATGTAAGCATACGCTGCCGAAATGTAACCACCCAATGCCGAAATGTAAGCGTTCCCCCTCTGAAATGTTAGCATACACTGCTGAAATGTAAGCACTTATTGTCGAACTGTAAGCACTCACTGGCGTAATGCAACCATTCGCTATATGAGTTTTCTGCTACCTTCCTGGATAACATTGTTCAATAACGGCGATTATTAACCGGTGATAACACTTACCCGCCCCCAAGTGGTACAGGAAAAAAGCTATGAAGACGTACGCCGCGACATATAATTTTCGTTCATATAAGGTCGGCAAGTTTTCTGCGTGGCTCGTCACCAAAGCACTTGCCCAATTGTGGCATTAGAAAAAGTAACCATATTCTATTATGGAAGTACGTGCGTTTATTCGCAAACACACGTGCGTTTATTCGCGAACATACGTGCGACGGGCACTCACGGACATACTTTCGCATCATTTGACGTACAGTCGCGACAAAAAAAAAATGGTGGATAACCGCTGTTCAATAAATTAAAACCAGAGGGAAAAAAAAAAAACTGTGACGTCATACGTGTGGAATGTATCACTACTGACTAACGAAACTGTCGGGCTGATGACTAGCCGCGTTGAAAGATCACAAATAAATACCGGCCATATTATATTCTCATCATACGCGTCTGATACATAAATCAAAAACCACGGATCTGTCAGAACATGACCTCTTAGTGCTGACACAACGTGCGATGTTTTCAATTCTCAAACTCATATTTCTTTTGTTGCACAGAATTGTGAAAGTTGTTTTGTATTTTTTTTTGGTGAGAGAGAGGTTAAATTTTCTGTATGCTCTTTGTGTGATTGCATTTCCCCCCCCCCTTCCTTTTTTTTCCCCCTCTTGTAAAGATGTTTTTTTTTCTCCGTTGTTTGGGAATGTAAACACGGTGTTGTTTATTTTTTCCCTCCAATTCTTTAACTCGCGAGGAATCAACGCGTTCTTTTTTGTTTCGCCTCAGTGTTGTGGCTGTAAACATTGGAATTCGGCCTGAAATATTTGTGTTTGTGCGCGTGCGTGCGTGCGTGCGTGTGATATATGATATTGGGCGGTAGGAGGGGTGGCGGCGGGTGTATTCTGTTATCAAGCGATTAGAAAGTTTTGCTCGAATATTTGTCGAGGGTTGAAGAGAAGAAAAAAGGTCTTAAGCAAATCAGAAAATCGGGTTTTACCGAGTAGCTGTATTACTTGAGTACATTTGCGGATTACTTGTACCAATGTGTTCACCTTGAGTGCTCGCACCCGTACTGTGACTCTGTCCGTACTGAGTACATCTCTGAATCATAATCGATTGGCTGAATCACATTCGATTCTGCCGAGCAGAACCAGTGACAACCCAGTCAGTAACGTTTGTTTATTAGTTATCTAATCCAGTGTTCCCCAAAGTGTGGTACACGTACCCCTAGGGTTACGCGGTGAGTTTGTCCGGGGGGGTACGCGCCGCACCGGGTTGAGAACACTGGGGTAAACCTGCACGGCTAAATCTAAAACAGTGAAATAAAGGACAACCATAACCGTAAAGACGATTTGTGTATATTTTGTATACTAGGGGTACTGAGTATTACGAAAATTAAAAAAAAACGGGGTGCAAAGATGTTGACAATTTGAGAACGCAGTGGCTACGGATACAGCCAACGCGCATGCGCTCTAGCGCTTAGACGGACTATTTTTCATGCGCGATTGCTGGATTTCTTGGTCCAGCTATCTAGATATTGCTCCTATCCCTAACCTTAACCCTATCCCTAACCCTAATGCTCACACAAAAAAATAGTCCGTCTAAGCGCTAGAGCTCATGCGCGTTGGCTGTATCCGTAGCCACTTCGATTTGAGAAACACTGATGTAATCCAGTCACCAGCAGGAAACTTGTCAATTAGCTTCTCAGTGAGAACTTGTATGTGTCTGTGTGTGTGTGTCAGAGATGATGTCACACGTATTGCTAACAGTTTTATGTAAGAGGGGGAAATGAATTCTTAAGACAACAGCTTTTGAATGTGTCCACCGCAATATTTATATGTTAGTTGTGTATTTATAGAGTTAAATGAACTGTATAAGGTTAGGTTTTCATATTAGTCAAAACCTAACCATCTATTATATTTGTTATGCAAGAGTGAAAATGAACTGCCAAAGTCACACGTTTCCATTTCACTATATCCGGCTGTAAAATTTCCGTTACAAAACGTCACATAATAAAAAACAACATACATTCGTTATTATTACAATCAGTTTAGCTGGTATCTAAAACAATAACAAACGACGTCATTTTCCAATTTTTAGATTTTTTTCTTCCTATTGCCAGTGCGCCTCTCTTTCTCTCTTTTGCGCCTCTTTTGTTCCTTCTTTGCAAAACAGCTTCATTTAGAGTTGGCCAGGACGTGGGGGGTAGAACGGCTGTACAGAAATGTCCATTGTTGTAGTTCGTCAACTAAAACTAGGCCAACAATGGCGGTGGTCATAGTTGTAGCTTTTATCGAATTATTATTATTATTTTTTTTTACATTAGTTTGAATTTTTAATTATTTATTTTTTTAAATCTTTGCCCCTCTCATTTCAGATGCGCTTCATTAAAAATATAACCGGTTGGGAAGTGAAGAAACCAGCTTTGTACCACGGGCACATATCGTTCATTGACTTCTCCAGGTAAGGACATGTCTTGTCAAGTTCCCGCTACTCTCGGTGAGCTACTCGGGTGTGGTTGTCGCCCTTGTGACTCACTGGCTGATTGTGATCACCCTAAACCCCACTTCCCCTCCCACACCCCCCAATCAGCCATGTAAATATCAAGTCACGACTTGAGTTTCAACTTACGGTCAGGAAATTTCGTTTATGAGTAAGACTATAACTTACCATGTCCAGTTAACGCTCTTTACAATACTCACAGTTGTATACAGTTTTGGATGATTCTTTACTAATTTATATGACTTTAGGGCACGTATAGGTATTTCATATTCAAAGTACCGTACACATTACAAATGGTACTTCTTAAACAGTCGGATAAACAGTTCCGATGGTATTTTCTTTGTAAACTGATATTACACACGGAACTACGACTGTGGCCTGTTACCATTTAATTGGTGAACCATTTTCTGACTTCAGGGCGGCGTCAGATCAAAGAACATATTACACAAACATTGTTCTGCATTACACGTCTTCTATAAAGCACTGACCTTCCCCCCCCATCCTTTCCAGAGACAGGTGAACTCAGCACCCATCCACATTAATTCACAAAGTATCCCACACACACACACTCACACGTGCGCGCACTCAACAAACTAGATTGTCTCTCTGCCCCACACTTACCTTCACACACACACACACACATACGCTGACGCATTAAGTTGTGGACCTCACCCTCAGACAACCTTGACACTGGCGACACACACACAGAGACAATGTACGAGGCAATCGATCTAGTGATTCATCCCCTGACGTGTGTCCTGTCTGTCCCCAGGCGATCTATTGTTGTCCACTCATCGATACTGCGGTGTCCACGTATTGGAGCTGGTAGTGACCACACCTACCTAACCTATTGGCATCACAGATCAATCACACGGAGTATATATATATATTGTTATTTTTGTATATTTTCTTAAGAATACAACAGACCTGTTTTAACGCCTGGGGCTACCACAGCGATTGTTCTGGGCCTCCAATAGTATATATGGGCCCCCAACATATTATATATATATTGATGTCATTCATTCTGGCGGCCGCCGTTACTAGATACGGATGTCAGATGCGGCCCTAAGAGATGGAAAGGTTGGGGGGCTTCGGCACTCTGGTTTGCTTGGAGGCCCACATTTCAGTTCAGATCTGCCTGGGATATGCAACACATTCCTTGATATGTTGTTGTTGTTATTGTATCCCCCCCCCACACACACACTCCTTTCATAAATGGTTATGTTGTTGTTGTTGTTATATTTCACCCGCCATGGTTTCTGGATCTCATCGCCTGTGTCACTGAAATGACGGCATGGCCGCGCCGTGTGACGGTGTCAGCTGGCAATACATCCCCCCACACCCACACTCTGTGTCATTGACAGCGTGCCCTTCCCCGTTTCCCCGCCCCCCCCCCTCTTTCCCACCTTTGCCTATCTCTTCCAACTAATGATATTAAAATGGTGGGACAAAAAAAAAAAAACATCAAGGAAAAAAAATGGACACTGGGGGGGGGGGGGGAACACCTGAGCTCGCCGCCTTGCCCCCTCCCCGCCCACCACCACCGCATCCATTACGCGTGACTGGATGGGTGGTGCCCTGGTTAGGACCGATCATCATCTCCGCCCCTTCACGGGGGGGGGGGGGGGGGAGGTCCGTATCTTTACGAAGTGAAATACTTCTGGCACCGTGGCTGCCTGTATTGCCGACACCCCCCCCCACAACCCAGCACGTCTTTCACGCATGTCTCTCTTTTAAAAGAGTTGCTATTTTTGTTTTTTTTTTTCACGGTGAGTTGATGAATGAGTTCAAAGGTCACTTTCAGGCACACATCGTAACTTTCACCCCCGAGGTCTTCATTTATTTGATTGACTGACGGTGTGTGTGTGTGTGAGGGGGGGGGGGGTTACATCTCTCGCCGCCGATGTTCTCTCAGCTCACACTGCTCGTTCAATTACTCTTGATAGTTATGTACGTACATCCACCACGGATCACTCCACTGATGAACTGCCGATAATACTGTACTCTCAATACTGCACATTGTATAAGTATGTGTATCAACTCTGCACGTTTTATAATACCGTACTTCGCAGTACGGTACGGAGTACTCTGTTGTGTACCCGTGGATGACTGTAAAGATGAGCCTTCGATAATTCACTTCTCCATACTTTTATTTATAACACATCAAACTACCGATGACAAATTTGTTGACAAAAGTTGTAAAATACTTTGCGACTTGTTAGTTGTATATTGTTTGTCAGTTAGTTGTACATTTCTTGCCAGTTAGTTGTATATTGTCTGTCAGTTAGTTGTATATTGTTTGTCAGTCAGTTGTATATTGTTTGTCAGATAGTTGTATATTGTTTGTCAGTTAGTTGTATATTGTTTGTCAGTTAGTTGTATATTGCCTGACAGTCGGTTGTATATTGTTTGTCAGATAGTTGTATATTGTTTGTCAGTTATGATTGTCTACGTCCACAGTTCTCAAACATTTTCCTCGACTGCACCCCAAAGGGTGCAAAACTATGTCCCCCCCCCGGGCACCCCATAATACTTAAGTTCTTTAAATTCTTCGTCGTTTATTTATCGCTGCTTAGCCCGTGCACAAGCTTTCCCCCGTACCCCTTGAGGACCGCGGGCCACATGTTGACAACCGCTGCTCTGGTTGACGCCTGTCTACGATGACCATGAAATTAGTTCCTAGTCTGGTCAGTCTGTAAAAATGCTGTGATTGTTCCCTTCTCTTTCTTCGCACCACTGGTGTATATTGGTATCGTTGTGTGTGTGTGTTTGTTATTAACTCACTGTGATGATGTTGTTGGCATACTGCGTTTGGCTCTGTCCGCGTCTACTGACGTCACTTTATGCGAATTTTAAAAAAATAAATAAATAAAAGAAAGCAGGTAATGACAGTGTTACGGTTGAAGACATGATGAATGGTTTGTTTACGTCGGGATTTAACGCCGTGTTCAGTGACCCCCCCCCCCCCCGTGCTGTGTTGATGATGTGGCGGAATAATTACGAATACACAAGTCGTTGGCTCTTTAGCGAAAAGCGCTTCATACGGGGGGGGGGGGAGTTTTTGTGTTGGTCGTGTAATAAAACACATTGTGTGTTTGTGTGTGTTTGTGTGTGTTTGTGTGTGTGTGTTATGTCTCACAACCTATAAACGTGTTTACAATTGGTCAAAGAACGAGTCACGTGTCGTAAATCTAACGGCCTGCTTGCCACAATTTTTTTGCTCATTACTTTATTTAATATCCTTGAGGGGGGGGGGGGGGTTGCGACTCTCAAAAATCTGAAGTTCAGCCTGGCGTATGATAAGTGGCTTTAGTCTCTCTCTCTCTCTCTGTCTGTCTACCTCTCTCTGTCTACTTCTTTCTCTCTCTCTCTCTCCCTCTATGTCTCTCTCTGTCTACCTCTCTCTGTCTACTTCTTTCTCTCTCTCTCTCTCTCTCTCTCTCTCTCTCTCCCTCTATGTCTCTCTCTGTCTACCTTTCTCTGTCTACTTCTTTCTCTCTCTCTCTCTCTCTCCCTCTATGTCTCTCTCTCTGTCTACCTCTCCCTCTACGTGACTCATGTGGTTGTATTTTTTTTATGCCCCATTATCTGAGCCGCTGATGGAAAATATTGACGGCCATAAAACTGTGGATTTAACGGCCGTCTCGCTTTGTTAGCTCGGGCCTCATTACTTCTGGGGGGGGGGGGGTTCACTGTAACGGCCACAGTTTATGGCCACATCTTGGGTAAGATGACTTTCAGTTTTATACGCTTTCTTTATCACACTTCGCACGCCGCCACCCCAGCACCCACTTTCTTTCCAATGACTTGTGGTACATTAAACATTACTAGCTATTGTTCCTTGAGTTGAGCTCAATGTATTATGTTGTTGTTGTTTTTTTTTTGGTGGTCCTGTGAAATGTAAATTTCGAGGCCCCTTTGGTGAATATACTTTGGGTCATTTTTTTTTTTGGAGACCTTAGACGGAAAACTCTGTACAAGTTTACCGATCGCTGCATCTTGGTTGCCCAAAATGATCTTTCACAGCTTGGGCGCCCTGATACCAACCAGGTGTCTCCAAGCCTGGGGATACTGAAAAGCAGAGCAAGTAATGGGTCACTGAGCTTGACCCATGACCCATCAAGTTCTTGACCCAGACCCATCATGACCCTTGACCCATTTAATGTTGTTATTTTCAAGATGGCGGCTGTCGCCATAGAAACCATTTTGAAATTTATAAAAATCGCACGACGACGGGTTTTTTTTTTTAGGGTCGGGCGGAGACTAAGTATGGGTCGTGGGTCAGGGAACATTGACCCGTGACCCATGTGACCCATCCAATTTTGCGACCCATTTGACCCATGACCCATTGACCCATTACTTGCTCTGCTGAAAAAAGTGCTCAGGTTTTCCTCCCTTTGTGTCGGACTTGACGTTTGACATGACAGGTGCTTTAGCAGTGGGGGGGGGGGGGGTAGTAAGCATTGGGGTAGGGAGTAAAAAACGGACATGTGTCTGGGTGGGTCCGCGTATCGCTACATATTTTGAGAAGCACTGCTTTAGAGTCATTATTATAATGATTTAATGCGTGATGTCCCCTGTAAGGATGAGGTCAGATCTCCAAGATCCTATTACACCACTAATGGTGGGACTGTTTTTTTTTTTTGTGGTGCCTTTCTTTCATCCCCCCACTTCAGCCGATTGTGCAGTCACGAGAGACATAGCGGATACCTTAAACCATGACCTGAAATTTCCATTGGTCCTCACCGGAGATCGAACTACGGAGCCTCAGGTTGACCGTCGAGCGCTCTACCACACGACCATCCGACCCCTCCCTCCCCCCCCCCCGCCCCCATAGAATGATTTAGTGTCTCGTGTCATTTTCTTTTTTTTTTTTTTTAAATTTGAATAGGGCGAACTGTAAAGCGCAACATTCAGAGCTGACGTCATGAAACCGTTGGGGGGGGGGCGTAGGCCGTCGCGTATATCGGTGGGTATGACGCCGCCCGTCAGTGTACTTCACGCTCTGAGGGGGGGGGCAGCAGCTGAGTTTACCACGGGAACTCCTCTCGTAGTATTGTTTTACTGAGGGCCTGTAATTAGATGGCCGGGATTTTTTTTGTTTCGTCATCGGGGGGTGGGGGGGGGTCATGTTTGATTTACGGCGTTCAGAGGGGAGTATCGTATGTCAGCGGCTCTGCAGTGGTGAACGGATGCAGCTGCTGATGTGTCCTGATCCGGGAGTCCGACCTTGACTTCGACAAATGTGGATTTTTTCTCTTTTTTTTACATGGCTTTTGACTTTTACACACACACACACACATACAAAAACACACACACACATACATACATATACACACAAATACGCCAATTCCTGGAAACGTCTCATGAACACGACAGCGCGTTGTTGTTGTTGTTGTTGTTGTTGTCTAGAACAGAGTTACTCCATTCTTGACAATGGTTAACGCAAAGTTCCCTATGGTTAATGTAAAGTTCCCTTAGCACTCAAAGGGGCCATGGGGGTCAGATGACGTCTAAGCTTTACCTGTTTCTGTAATCACGGGGAGGGGGCGGGTCAGGGGGGGTGGAACATTACATTCATCTGTTGATTTGCCCAGCCTAAGAATATTTGATTGTCGTGACGGTAAATAACAAAAAAAAAAAGCTGCAATGGTTCTCACAAGGTGACCTCAGCAGTTGACCTCATAGGTTGACCCTTGACCTTATTGGTTGACCCTCTAGCTGACGTTAATCTAAACTCTTAATCTATTGTTTTTTTTTTTTGTTCTTTTTTCAATGCTTTCACTTCGCTTCGTTTTCTCTCAGAGAGCGTGTGTGTTGTCTTGTATAGCGACGTGGCGCAATTTAGGGTTTGTTCTTTTTTGTTTACATCCAGTGCTCTGAATGAACAACAGGGCCGGGCAACACTCGTCAGCCCCACCCTACACCACACCCCCCACACCTCTGGTGGCCTCGTTGCTTTTAAAAAAATGTATTTTTATTTATTTTTGCGGCTAAATGGAAGTTGTTTTTTTTTTTGGGTGTGTGGGTGGGGGGGGGGGGTGTTTAGAGTTCCCTGAAAGACATAAAGTATTTACATCTCCCAGCATTCTTTCTTTGTTTGTTTGTTTTTTTTTTTATTTTTTCCCTGTGAAAGAAATTCCCATCAGATTTTTATTTGTGTTGCTTTTCATTATTTATTTTTTTCTTTATTATTAATTTATTATTTTGCGAAGTGAGAACGAAACTTTTTTTTCCCCGATCCGTTGGATCAACTCGAGAGCGGCCATGTTTGTTTTGGTGAGCAATTTAGGGGGGGGGTGTAAACAATCATATATAATAATACTCATTTCCAGTGTGCGTTAAATCGAAAATAAAGAATTAATACATGTACAACAGTATTCCAGTTTAAAATACAACCATGAAAAAATATCGGATCTGCCCGAAACCAAAAAAATAACCTAGCCTACCGATCAAGCCTAAGGGGATATAACTCTATGCAAAGGTTTTGCAGGGTACAGCTGGTAATAATAATAATATCTGTTCCTCGTCTGTCATAAATAGACAGAATGTTGAGAGAGAGGGGGTGTGGGGGGAATAATTTTTAGACTCGGAACTTAACAGTTGTCCGAGATGTTAGACGTAGAATATTGAAATAATGGACATGGGAGGGGGGGGAACTCCTAGGTGGAGAGGAAACGTTGAGGTATGTCATGGAAACCAACCGATAGACTCAGTGTGTGTGTGTGTGTTTGAGAGAGAGAGAGAGAGAGAGAGAGAGACTATTGGCACGGTCTCGTAACGGGTGTCGTATAAATAACTGAAGCACTTTTTAATCAGACTGGTGTGTGCCTATATGCATACGTGTGTATTTAATTGTATTGCATACTGATAGTCTGACACGTTGCTGCCAATGACACGACATGTGAGACACATTATATTAGTAACAGCTGATTGATACACCCCACCTCCACCATCACTCTTTTTCAGTCTATCAGTTCTTTTATAACCCCACTCCCACTGTAGTTATGATCACGTGACCAAGTAGAGATCTCTCAGGCCGGCACACCCCCAAACCACTACCTGCACTGATATATATATATATATCCTCACCCCCCCCATCTGCTCGTGACGCGGGCCTCATTCAGTCTGTGGCCGTTAAACAAAACAGTAGCCTCCCTGTGGGGGGTGTCATCACCAGCACCCTGGTTTCTATCACAAACAACAAAACAAACAACAAATCGCTGACCGGCTTCAATAAAAGGAATGGGGGAGTATCGCCCCCCCTCACACCCTCTCGTGAACAATCGGCTTTCTGTTCGTGCCGTCCAGGATAAAGCATATCTGATAACGTTCTCAACCTCTCCCACCGTTAATATGGCTCAAGTGGTCATTATGTGAACGAGTGTAAATCTGGTGACAAATTGAGATGCAAGTGATGTTGATTTGTTTGTGTGTGTGTGTGTGTGTGCGTGCGTGCATGTGTGTGTGTGAGTGATTGTTCTGAATATTCAACTTGACATTTATCTGTGCAGGTTCCCTATGTATCTGTGCAGGTTCCCTATGTGTCTGTCGGTATTTAGCAATCACAATTCGCTTCCACTTTTATTACCAGTGCACTGGCTGTCGTTGTTGTTCTCCTCCATACCCCCCACACACACACACACACTCTCCGCGCGTGACAAGTCTGCGGCCACAAAGTTGTTCTGTTGTCTTAATCGATTCTTTTTATTTTTTTGTATTAATTGTATTTACGTTCATGGAACACTGCGTGTACAAAATACAGTGAACAATATCACAGGCAATGAGTATGAAGACTTGCAATGCGTTGTGGTGTACAGAAATGTAAGGAACACAATATCACAGACTATGAGTATGAAGACTTGCAATGTGTTGTCGTGTACAGAAATGTAAGGAACACAATATCACAGACAATGAGTGTGAAGGCTTGCAATGTGTTGTCGTGTACAGATATGTACAGAATACAATATCACCCTTTGAAAAGTTTTCCTGCAACTTAACACACAACATTTTGATATATATATATATATATATATATATATATATATATATATATATATATATGTGTGTGTGTGTGTATGTGTGTGTGTGATATTCTATAATTTTTAGTTATGAAAGAATTAGACTTTCAATTGTTGCTCACTGAACTAAGCTCAAAACGGTTCCAGGGCCCCTATTCAGATTGTCTTCGAAACCTGGCGAACCCCTGACAGTCACTGGCAAACCGTCGTCATTTTAAACTGGAATACAGAAATCGACAGGGGGCGCACATTGCACGTAACAAGGATGCCAGTGCACAAAACAGATAACATAGTTCAGCGTGCTTAGGAATAAATTCGTCTGCTAAATTCGTCTGCTAAGTTCGTCTGCTAAATTCGTCTGCTAAGTTCGTCTGCTAAGTTCGTCTGCTTGTTGCTTTAAAAAAAAAATACTTGCTGTTAGGTGAATCAGTATTGGCTATGTATTGTACTCTCCTTAAGTTCACATCTTTTTTTTTTTATAACGACTTTTAATTTTACAAAGCTCGTACTAGTCAACATGAAGTGCGTCAATTTTTAATGATTATTTTTTTTTGCCTGTTCCACTGTAAGGTAAACGTGGGATTAAACGCAGCCCAGCCGATCAATTATGAATGGCGGTATGCTGCCAAATACACTTGTGTAAACTTTACATTCGGCATGCATGCAGCTGTGATGTTTGCATGATTCCTCGCGAGACAATTAGTTTCAGAGATGTGAGAGATTGATTGAGGTGGATGGAGAGGGGGGGGGCTTTGAGGCTGATACAAGATAACTCTGTCGTGTGTTTTTAATATTATGGGGGATGCGAGTGCCTTCCCTTATTAAATTCTATCGTAAACGACCTTTAGGTCCCTGGTTCGATCTCCGTTTGCGAACCAAAGGAAATATCCGTTCATGGTTAAAATTCCCGCAATATCTCCCGTGCTACCTCCAAGGCCGTTGCACCTTCGGCTCTGGTTGGTGGGGGGGATGAAAGACCTTCCCGTTAGTGGTTTATAGGATTTAAGAGATTTCATCTTATCGTTATAGGGACATCACACACTTATTCGATGCTCCACCCTTCCGCTCCCGTTTCCACTACGCAAGTCGCCTACGTAGTCCCCCAAGTGACGCCTTCATAGCTGACTGGGTAGTGGTGGTCGAGTTATAAATGACCCTCAGCCACACTGACCTGTAGGTGGTCACTAGGCCTACTAGTAGGTCACGGAGATGAAGTCATCTCGTCTTTACATTACAGTTCTGCAGGACACTGTCCCATTGTTGTTGTTGTTTTTAAACTGGTCAAGCGGTATTCGTCGAACACGTGTGTGTGTGCCTCCAGTCCTAGAAATATCCGGGTTTGGAATTGTATTTCGGTAACTTCTAGATGGACTGTGTGTACTTGACACCATAACATTCACTAACAGAAGTCTACCCCCTCCCCGGGGGTCCACCCACCCATCCACCTCTCTCTCTCCCTCCCAACCAGTCTTATTGACGGGTACGTACTATAGTGGTCATTTAAAACAACACTGGGATGAACTTTGTTGTTCTCTCCCCCCCCCAATCAAGTCTGTCATCCCTGGTCTCATTATTTCTACCCCATCCGTTAGTTCTCTGTGTGTGTGTGTGTGAGTGAGTGTGTGTCCCCTGAGACCCCCCAAATGTTGGACCGTTCTGTTGCGTGATCATTTCCCTCCCCCCCGCCCTCACCCCACCCCTCAGTCCTACTGACAAGCAGACAGAATGTATCTTTCAATAATAGACACGACATCTCTACGGGACCTAATCAATAGTTTTCAAGACACCCGGGGACGGGAAGGGGGGGGGGAGTCGTTACAGAGACATTTCCCCCCTCCCGTCTTACCACCACACCATCATTATCCCTTAACCCACTCAACCCCCCCCTCCCCGCCCTAAGCGCCCCCTCCTCTCTATCTCTCCCCCCTTCCCCCCCGCGCCACTGTTATTTATTCTAGCGGGACCAGAGACAGGTCCCCTGTTGTCTGTTAAATCGAAATGTCACGTGGTCTTGGCAGTAAACTGTGTTTAACGTTGGGTGTGATGTTGTGTGTGCGTGGGGGTGGGGGGGAGGGTAAATGAAGTGTCGGGGAATGAGAGGAAACTAATGCCTGGCCTAAATAAACTTACCTTGACGATGTTGTAAGCTTGGGGGGGGGGAGGGAGGGTGCGAATCGTCTATTACAATAATAGATTAATTAGCAGTTGACGCATACTGAATACAATTATGCACATCTGTGCAGAATGGTGTCGGACGAGGCGCGGTGCGTCAGGCCGGTCTGCACCGGGCAGCACCTTTCCGCATGGCAACCGCACACTGCTGATGACGTCAAGAAGACCCATTTACAACGTCTTGCGGGCTCACAGTTGTCCTTGTACATGACTTCAGCGCAGGGGTTCTCACGGCGTGTTGTGATACAGGAATTCGGATGATTTACGTCATTGATAGAGTCCATGATGGCTGTCCACGTCTCGTCATTTATCTGTGTGTTTAATTAAAACAAAAAGAAAAGACTCAGACAGGAGAGTTGACAGATGACAATGAACGGAAAAGGGGGGGGGGACAGTTCAATACAGACCTTGGCCATTTCATGTCCCTCTGATCCTAAAGTTTGATTGCAGAGCTAATCCAGCCTTCAGTGATATATCTCATGCCCACAGTAAGACCACGTGATGCTGTCATCAGAGGCGCATCTAGGCGTTTTCAGCCGAGACGAGAACGACTGATACAATCAGATACATTAATGTTGTGAAGTGCTTACACACACACACACATACATACACACCCACACACACACACACACACACATAACCATAAACAAAAAGCGCATCCTTTGTTTCTTCCACGATCTCTTTGATATTGTTAATCGAGCATCCATTTTTCTGGGGGTTTTTTAAAGTTCATTTCTAATACCTGACACCGTTCGCAGTGATCAGTTCCACACCTCCAGGTATGTTGTCCGATGATATGACCAGCCACGTCTGTTTAAATTAAGACTCCAGAGAGCGAGCTTTTCTTATTTTCCTTCTTGCTGTCAAAACAAAACGTTTTTATTTTTTCACCCTTCCCCTGTGACCTGTCCACGGATTTGTCTTTAAATCCGTTCGTCCTTATTCAAACTATTAACCTCTCTCTCTCTCTCTCTCTCTCTCTCTCTCCTCTCTCTCTCTCTTTCTCTCTCTCTCTTTCTCTCTCTCTGGATCCCATGAATGTATCATGTAAATCTCTCTCTCTCTGCTCTCTCTGGAAAATGTTCGTTTTTTGTTCTACGGGAAAACCTCTCTGCTCGTCTGCTCTATAATTAGCAACAGTGATTTCGTGGAATGTGACCTAGTTTCCTAACCTCATGGGTAAAAAAAAAGTTGAAAAATGGCGTTTAAAGGTTCTGTCAATTTGACAGAAGGGCCGGAACCATTAAGCTGATGGATGGAGTGATTATGTGAGCTAAATATAGATGGAGTGATTATGTAAGCTAAATATGGATGGAGTGATTATGTGAGCTAAATATGGATGGAGTGATTATGTGAGCTAAATATGGATGGAGTGATTATGTGAGCTAAATATGGATGGAGTGAATATGTGAGCTAAATATGGATGGAGTGATTGTGTGAGCTAAATATGGATGGAGTGATTATGTGAGCTAAATATGGATGGAGTGATTATGTGAGCTAAATATGGATGGAGTGATTATGTGAGCTAAATATGGATGGAGTGATTATGTGAGCTAAATATGGATGGAGTGATTATGTAAGCTAAATATGGATGGAGTGATTATGTGAGCTAAATATGGATGGAGTGATTGTGTAAGCTAAATATGGATGGAGTGATTGTGTGAGCTAAATATAGGTGGAGTGATTATGTGAGCTAAATATGGATGGGGTGATTATGTGAGCTAAATATGGATGGGGTGGTTATGTCAGCTAAATATGGATGGATTGATTATGTGAGCTAAATATGGATGGAGTGATTATGTGAGCTAAATATGGATGAAGTGATTATGTGAGCTAAGTATGGATGAAGTGAAATAAACAGAATAAAATCCAATGAATAATACTTGTAAACAATGAACTTAACTGATCAACTAAAACTTCTGATATGTATTCGAATACTTTCAATACTCTACTGAACTCAAATAACTTCACTGACTTGATTGACTCAACTCTCTTCTCAATCCCCCTTCTCAACTGAACATCGTCTTTATATAATTTCCTTCCATCCATCTCGAACATTCCACATCGCTCTGTCTCTCACTCATTTAGTCAGTACAATTTACAAACAAACAACATATTTATTTTCCATTGATATCTAGAATAATAAACAACATATTTATTTTCTATCAACATCTCGAATGTTGACCCCTTGACCACATGTTGACCTAGTTGGCCAAACTCCAAAGATACACACACACCTGTGTGCGTAGTATTCATAACTATACCATGACAGTATGGATGAAGTGATTGTGTGAGCTAAATATGGAGGGAGTGACTGTGTGAGCTAAATATGGATGGAGTGATTATGTGAGCTAAATATGGATGGAGTGATTATGTGAGCTAAATATGAGGCTCTAAGGCGAGAAACAGAGGAAACGGCCAAATAAATAATTACATTTCATTTGTAGCGCATGACCCTAAATTGTAAGCGAATTCGTTTAAAGTAGCGCAATCTGGCAACATTTTTTATCATCCGGGTGGCTCTTAAATAGCATGTTGTCTCTTGGAGTCTTATCAGAAAATCCAGAGGGGGGAAATCTGGGTATGTGCGGAATTCCGAATTCCTTACTCAACCATTGCTGGCGTATACCCACTACAAGAAACGCCTCTGCGTCCCCCCCGCCGATATCTGGTTAATAGCTTTGGGTTACGCTTCTTTATTTTTTTTTTTTTTTTTTTTTTCTTGAATAGAGTGTGTGTGTGTGTGGCTGCCCGGTTGTGACCTCCTTCCCCTCAGCGGGGTTTTGTGTTTTTTCCCCCGGTGTGTGCTTTTTTTTTTGTGTTTTTTGGGTGTGGGTTGGTTGTGGGTTTTTTTGTGTTTGTCCCCCCACCCACGTGCTGATAACATACCGCGTTGTTGTTTGTTTGTTTGTTTTTTAATTTATTTCCTCACACAATGTGTACGCTCGCAGTCTTAGGTTATCGGATTTTCCCCACTAGAGCTAATTTAAGGGAAGGTCCGCCCCTCCACTCCCACTACCCCCTACCGTTAACCTCTGTTTTGTCACCACCAGGCCGTCTTTCAGCTGAAGACTTCGCCCTGGGGGGTAGGACGAGGCCCCTTATCCGGATTAATTCAGCGACAGTGATGTGATGTCTGGAGGGAAAGGTTATTGTAAAGAACTCGATAGGTGTGTAAAAGAGCCATGCAGTCGGTCGTGCTAGGAGCGTTCTCTTGAGTGTGTCCAAATGGCTCTCACCCGCGGCGTCTCTCCCCCCCCCCACCCCACTCCGGATCGATACCGTCGTCTAATCGCTCGATGTTTTTTTTCTTAACTCCATCAGCCCTGTATCGCCCCCTCTCCCCGCGGTACTGACCATGGTGATCTGAGATAAGGTATTGTTCTAATAAAACTCTGGCTCATAGCCGTGGTGGTGGGGTCGGGGGGTGTCGGTGGCCGGGGACTGTTGTATGGACCACGACCGACTACACAGGTCAAGGCGCCCGTGTACGGGCGAACTCATTGATGTGTTGTAGGTGCGAAAATGTGTGTTTTAATTGTTTAGTGTCAATGTGAACACGTGAAGAGAGAGAGAGAGAGAGTTGAAAGAACAGGCTCGTGCAGACCTGTGGTCTTTTAGCGGAGTGAACGATTGATGATACACCACCAGGGTAGTGAGAATCTTGTAGTCGACATCACGGGCGACATCAATTTTGTCATTAATTAATGGCTCCCCCCCTCCCCCCATTCTCCCATTTCTGTGTTTGTTGTGGCTATAGTTCAATTTGATTAATTGGAGAAGGAGAAAAAATTGAAGCGGCGACGCACTTAGCTGCATTGTAACAAACACATTCATACATATGCCACACATACACATATAACAAATCACACACACACACACACATACACACACACACACACACAATTATGTTAGACCAGGGCCGTCATATCAGCAACCATTTGGGCGAACCAATGAGAAATTGTGAAATATAGAACGATCAATAAACACGTGGCCCCTAATACTAATGGTCACTCTAGGTCCAGCAACCTGGCTAGTTCATATACTAATGGTCGCATCAGCCCCGAGCACATATACTAATGGTCGCAGCAGGTCCGAGCTCACATACTAATGGTCGCAGCAGGTCCGAGCTCATATATTAATGGTCGCAGCAGGTCCGAGCTCACATACTAATGGTCGCAGCAGGTCCGAGCACATATACTAATGGTCGCAGCAGGTCCGAGCTCATATATTAATGGTCGCAGCAGGTCCGAGCTCACATACTAATGGTCGCATCAGCCCCGAGCACATATACTAATGGTCGCAGCAGGTCCGAGCACATATACTAATGGTCGCAGCAGGTCCGAGCTCATATACTAATGGTCGCAGCAGGTCCGAGCACATATACTAATGGTCGCAGCAGGTCCGAGCTCATATATTAATGGCCGCAGCAGGTCCGAGCTCACATACTAATGGTCGCATCAGCCCCGAGCACATATACTAATGGTCGTAGCAGGTCCGAGCACATATACTAATGGTCGCAGCAGGTCCGAGCTCATATACTAATGGTCGCAGCAGGTCCGAGCACATATACTAATGGTCGCATCAGGTCCGAGCTCATATACTAATGGTCGCAGCAGGTCCGAGCACATATATTAATGGTCGCAGCAGGTCCGAGCTCATATACTAATGGTCGCAGCAGGTTCGAGCTCATATATTAATGGTCGCAGCAGGTCCGAGCTCATATACTAATGGTCGCAGCAGGTCCGAGCACATATACTAATGGTCGCATCAGGTCCGAGCTCATATACTAAAGGTCGCAGCAGGTCCGAGCACATATATTAATGGTCGCAGCAGGTCCGATCTCACATACTAATGGTCGCAGCAGGTCCGAGCACATATACTCAGCCACAACTGTAAAACAGTGTCATTGGATCACTTTTGTAACTGTGTCAGCATGACACAATTAATAGCAACCGCTAAAAAATGTCTACATTTGAACTCATTTCCTTTTATACTTTATTTTTTTTAACTAATTTAATGATCATGTCTTATTAACAATTCAACTTGACATTTCCGGATTGGATCACGCAAAGTTGTTTTTACTTGCTGTGACAGACGATTTGATCGATGTTTCATGTTACGTGCAATGTGTTTTTACTTGCTGTGACAGACGATTTGATCGATGTTTCATGTTACGGGCAATGTGTTTTTACTTGTTGTGACAGACGATTTGATCGATGTTTCATGTTACGTGCAATGTGTTTTTACTTGCTGTGACAGACGATTTAATCGATGTTTCATGTTACGTGCAATGTATTTGTCATACGGTGCATCATGTCGTTTTTTCCACTCAGCTGACGTGGGTCGCCTTCCTGCCACACCTCAATTCCATGGCTGCCAACTTCCTACCACACCTCCATTTCATGGCTGCCAACTACCTGCCACACCTCCATTTCATGGCTGCCAACTTCCTGCCACACCTCCATTCCATGGCTGCCAACTTCCTGCCACACCTCCATTCCATGGCTGCCAACTTTTCCCGCTAATAATTATCCACACATAGATGACAAATAGCTAGTCTATACACGTATAAATATTAGATAGCACTCAAATTTGTATAACTAGCGAAACGAAAAAAAAAAAAAATCTAGCATTATCTTATATCTAGCCGCCTCAAAAAAAATCTATATCTGAATATAAATGATCCAAGTTGGCATCTCTGCTCCACTGTTCCTCCAATCAGTTCTGTGAGACGAGTTTTTTTTCCCCCTCTGGATCAATAGTTATTTTATCTCTACCCATCCCCACCCCCAAACGACCCTAAGCTAACGTCATTATCCCCGCCGCTAAACCCCTAGGGGTGGGGAAAAATAACTCCAGATTTCCGGGTCAGGTTGAAAGTAGAGTCACCACCAGCATGGCGGTTATTGTGTAGTGGTTGTTCCCCCATAGTTAAATATCAATAGATCGCCCATGGCAGACATTTCAACCCTAAACCGGAAGTGTTTCATGTGTAACCCATATCGGGCTTGACGATATTGCGTAAGCAAATTCAATTTTTACAGCTACTATTTTTGTTTTCCGCCATAGAGTGCATGAACCTTGTGTTTCAGTTTAGACCATGTAAAGCTGTAAACAAAAAGATTTATTTTTGGAGTTCATGTTTATATCAGTTTATCTCAAGTGCTGGATCTTGTTTCATGTAAAAACCAAGTTTACGTTTTGTGTCAGAAAAAAAAATCAATATATATATATATCAATCCAGTTGGCAAGTTTTCAGTTTTACGTCATCTAAACGTATACAATAAAACGCCCCCCTCTTTCGAAATAATGAACCCATTTAGAAGTCGAACAACCTAGAAACCGAACAAAATGAAAATAAAATAAAAAAAATACCTCAAAATGCGAACATACTTTGAAATTCGTACGTCGGCCGTGTTAGTTATATACTATTATTTCTTTTTTAGTCCTTTCCCTAAATTGTCATGTCATTTATATGTCTCTTATATGTAATCTGTATGTCATTTATATGTCTCTTATATGTAATCTGTATGTCATTTATATGTCTCTTATATGTAATCTGTATGTCATTTATATGTCTCTTATATGTAATCTGTATGTCATTTATATGTCTCTTATATGTAATCTGTATGTCAGTTATATGTCTCCTATATGTAATCTGTATGTCATTTAAACCGTTTCTTTGTGTAGTGAAAGTATCCCCATATTATTTCTGAAACCTTTTTCTGAGCTTATTTTTTTTTCCGGATTGTATGTTCGTAAATACACAAAGAAATTGATACATTCCCCTTTCAAATACAGAATATCCTTAAAATGCACACCCCAGTAAGCGACCTTGGAGATTGTATACGCATTATTTTATACTGGCTGTACCCTGCAAAACCTTTGCATAGAGTTATATCCCCTTAGGCCAGTGGTCGGCAAAGTGGCTCTTTGGCTCCTTAAGTGCGGCTCTGGCATTTAGTTTTATTTAGTATACAACTTATTTAATGTACTACGTATTTAGTGCAAAAAAAAAAGTTTACTAAACAAGCAGATTTGGCTCCCAATTTTTTTTAAATTGTAATATTCATATTTGGCTCTTTGGCTGATAACTTTGCCGACCACTGCCTTAGACTTAGGTAGGTTAGGTTATTATTTTGGTTACGGGCAGATCCGATTTTTTCATGATTGTATTTTTATACTGGAGTACTGTTGTATTAATTCTTTACTTTCGATTTATCGCAGAGCCCAAATCGCTTTATATATATATATATATATATATATATATATATATTATTTATGAACACAATTCATGCCATTTATAAGTTTCACTGTATGTCATGATGACTATATAAAAAAAGATATTAATAATAAACAGCCTGTTTGAAAATTCCGTGATGTCTATTGCAAACTTGAGTTTCAATTGAAATCGTGGCATCTACTGGGCAGATCACTGGCTGGATATTGTGGCGCCCTGTACGAGTTACATTTTTTGGCGCCCTCCTCCGGATCTAAAAAGCGCAAAAAAAAAAACATTGAACAGCGCCCTTTCGGCGCCCCTTCCTAGTATTAGTGGCTCACTGTGTACAAGATCCAACATTGTGTTTAGTATTTCAAAAATAAAGTATTCTTGGCTCACTGTGTACAAGATCCAACATTGTGTATAGTATTTCAAAAAGAAAGTATTCTTGGCTCACTGTGTACAAGATTCAACATTGTGTATAGTATTTTAAAAAAAAGTATTCTTGGCTCACCGTGTACACGAACAAGGTGGAGTGTATATATTGCCAACGCTCACAATATGGGTAACAAAAACAGATTAGTTCACCTCCCCCACCCCAACTCTACCTCTGTTCCAATCATGGTCTCTCTGCGTATACTTTCTTCTCTCCCCCACATACACCTTCGGCCTTCCCGTACTGCACTAATTGAATCAGCCGCCGTATGGTCTGCATAAGAAGCTCCATTATCTCAAATTGAGCTTTGATCTCTGGTGCCGTGTATGTTGTGAGTCCACAGCACTTCCTGCTTCACTTACTTCAAATAATAACAGTTGTTGTTTTTGTTATCATTATGTTATTTTCTCTATCTAGCCCTCTTGTGAATGAATGTTAACATTTTACCTTTGTAAAGGCACGCGACAAGCAACCTACCCCCCCCCCTTAACCCTATTTTTTTTTAAAGTCGCCTTAATTTCATGCACGATGCATTTAATATGCCCCATTAGTTACTTATTGCGTACAAATGCTTTTTCTGTATAACTCATCATTGTAAGACATTGGGGCAGCCTATGTTTGCAGCTGATGGATGTGCTCATATTGAGATGTTAGTTGTATCACTGACACGACGGGGGTCGCTATGGTAACCGCACCTTGTGTTCTCACTGACGGAAAGTAATTTTAATTTGGAACAAACAACAACAACAACATGTGGCTTACTGGGAGCCGGACTAAACTCACGGAAGAGCCGCATTTAGCCTGCCCCCGGCTCTATAACATAATAATGCATCCACGTGTGTATGTGTGTGTGTGTGTGTGTGACCTACATTATGTACACACATCGTAATATAAAAGGTCCTCGCGTCAACACGGGGCAGCACTGCAGGTATAATGCGCGGGGAGCACTGACCTATCAAACGCCTCTCAGTTCCTGGTCTAAATAAAACACTTGCCCACCTAACTGTGTGAACGTTGAGCAGCTAAAGCTGTCCGAGCCAATATAATCGTGGGGGTGGGGGGGGGAGTTGTCGGTTGTTTGAGTTTTCATTGTCCAGTTTTCTTTTTGCTTCATTGCAACAATTCACCTGTGGTGAAAATGCTGCTGTCGTACCTTACATCTGGCAATAATCATACGACATCTTTCTCTCACACACACACCAACACACCATTTATACCTCACTCACACACTCTCTCCCGCCATTCCCATCACTTTTTCCCCCTCTCCGTGCCCCCTTATCATCGTCTCTCTCTCTCTCTCTCTCTCTCTCTCACTCTCTCTCTCTCTCTCTCTCTCTCTCTCACTTTTATCCATATATCGACCTCTTTGTGTATGCCACTATATCTGTCTATCTATATGTCTGTCTGATGTCTCTATCTCTATCCACCTCCCCTCTTACTGCCTTACCCTACCACCGGGTATCTCCCATTTCGGTATTGCCCCACCGTGACATTCAGACCCCCCCTCTCCCCCTCTCTCTCATCATCTCCCACATTTTCACCGCTCCACCGCTCACCACTGGCCTCCTCCTTCTCCTCCCCTTGCCCCTTCCACCGCACTTATCTTTCCGTCATTTCCCTTAACCCCACTTCACCCCGACACTTATTTCACCAGAGCACCGTTTTAATAAAAGAGAGGGGAAAAAAAACCCTTCAATCAGACTCGACCGTCTAGTGGCAGTTATTTGTTTCTAGACTTTACAAATGACTCCGGCTGCATTGATTTTTGTTTCTTAACTAGCTGTTGAGATATTGCGTTCATTCATATCTATCTTTGTCTCTCATCCAACTATCTGTTGTTTTTTTTTCTAATCTAGGTCTCTATTCTCGTCTAAGAGCCACATAACGGCCAACATTGCTATAGGCATGCACTACTTTCATTTCAGATAATGCACTAAAAATTTTTTTTTTTAAATCAGTGATGTCCAGCCGTAGAGTGATTTTTTTTTTTTTACAAAGTTATGTCCTTGTGCACTTACACCGTGGTGTGCATATTGGCTGGTGTGCATATTGGCTGGTGTGCATATTGGCTGGTGTGCATATTGGCTGGTGTGCATATTGGCTGGTGTGCATATTGGCTGGTGTGCACATTGGCTGGTGTGCATATTGGCTGGTGTGCACATTGGCTGGTGTGCACATTGGCTGGTGTGCATATTGGCATGTGTGCACATTGGCTGGTGTGCATATTGGCTGGTGTGCATATTGGCTGGTGTGCACATTGGCTGGTGTGCATATTGGCTGGTGTACGTCCCCGGGGGAGGGAGGGGGTTTATCGCGTGTAGATCAATGGATTGGGTTTGTCTCCACGTCAAATTGAAGCCTTGAAATTTTTTTTTGTTTGGTCGTTGAAGTTATCTCCAAGTGACCAAGACATTGTTTAAGTTGTCTAACCCCCCTCCCGCCAGGTTCACGACAATTTCCCGGCAGTAACCTCAAGGTTTCCTTCCCCCTCCTTCCTCCTCCCCGCGATGTTTCGACAGAGAGCAAACTTTGTAACATATTTACATTGTGTGCTCTTGGAATTGATTTCCAATGTCTACCCTGTAGGTGGCTGCGCTCCTGTTTGCCTCTGTTGTTGTTGTTTCTACTTTCGATTTCACTCCAGGCTGGAGTGGCTGGTCCGTCTGTGTAGAATCGAATGTTTTGTGTGTCCAAATTCTAGCACTGCATAGAAGCGCGGCGTAGAAGCATTGGTATTTTGCTGTTGCTGAGAGGAGGAGAGAATCATTATTGTATTTATAGTAACGCGTTATAAGAAAAGGTCGGACTGTGGAGAAATCAGACTTAATGCTGTAGCTGCTAGTCTGTTGTTTTTTTTCTTTCATTTTGGTCTTTTCTTGGAATGGGTAGTGCTGCAGGATCAAAAGCAATCCCCCTCTTCCCCAATCAATGTCGGCCCTGATTAAAAGGGATGTTGACCAGACGGACAATGCTGGACACTGTGCGACCTTTGATATATTTTGTTTAAAGTTTGTTACTATTCCACCGTTTTTTTTTTCCCCTTCATTTGGTAGGTTTCTGTAATGCCGGCCTCTCAGTGTTGCCAGAAAGTTTTGGACCAAAGTAGCGCAAAACTTGAAAAAAAAAAAGTAGCACACACTGTTGAAATGTGGTGGGTTTGCGAAAAAGTAGTGCAGTCTGGCAACATTGCGACATCCTTGTTTTTTTTTTAATCTTTGGTCCTTTTCCTTGGAGCCACAGTCTGTAAATTATTCATTGACATTACGGACTCAGCATCGAACACTCACCCCTGTGTCTTATCTGTTGACACCCCGAGTTATCCCCCCAGCTGCCTGAAACGGTTGTCGCCCCCCTTTCATTCTTGCGCTTTCCCGTCGTCAATGGAAAAATTTCATTCCTTGCTCCTGACACTCGCCGGAATTTACTGTTGGGCGGTGTGGATAGCATAACATCTTCGGTGAATGACAGAGGCGCGCGTGCGAATAGACAGCTGTACAACGTACGCTTTCATATCTCCCTCGTGTCTGCTAAGTAGGGCTACGTTATTATAACGTTTGGGTAGGTGAAACCACTGATCTTTGTATGTAAATATAGAGAGCTCAGTTAAGGTGAACCCCATTCTGCGGTGTTGATGAAATGTAAACATTTGGCGCGGGAACCTTCAAAACAAAGACACGGACGATGAGAATGACAGAAGTCATATAGTTTGGTGGATCAATGTTGATTCAGCCATGACAATAGACTGGTTGTTTTCATTTTTGTTTAAGTTTGTCTGCAACAGTGTTGCCTCTCTGGCTTCGTCTATTGTTAGATGATTCCAGTGCCACCATGATAGTGTCGTTTTCATGGGTCTGCATCACATAGTAATCTTCTCTTAGCATCTCTTAGCATACCGAGGACCAATAGAACAGAACATCTTTGGTAGGTCCTTCGACCGTTGTTACCGTTTGCTTACAGCATCCAAATTTACAGCATCGTGTAGCCGCTGTTGGCAAACGGATATTTCCAAACCCTGTCCGCTATAGTCCACGCTTTTATTTAAGTCATTATAGGCCTAGTTTCTACTATTGTTTGTTAGATCTAAGGGAAATTGTGTAATTTGTCCCATTTAGTTCATCTTATCAAAAAGTTTATTTTATCAAAAGGTTGCTATTTTTTTTTATATCCGTCTTAGTGTAAAAAGAGTGTATTTTGCCATTGCTTTTTAAAGCTAATGCCTATGTATGCTATCTTACAGTGTGAGGACCATCTAATGCCTATGTATGCTATCTTACAGTGTGAGGACCATCTAATGCCTATGTATGCTATCTTACATTGTGAGGACCATCCAATGCCTATGTATGCTATCTTACAGAGTGAGGACCATCTAATGCCTATGTATGCTATCTTACAGTGTGAGGACCATCTAATGCCTATGTATGCTATCTTACAGTGTGAGGACCATCTAATGCCTATGTATGCTATCTTACAGTGTGAGGACCATCTCATGCCTATGTATGCTATCTTACAGTGTGAGGACCAGCAAAGATTGAAACTCAATAAAAAGTTTAGGAAAAAAAAACAAAACAAGTAAAATATAAATCCGCGTCAGGTTCCTGTAATTACTGGCCAGTATTTCGTGCGGCCATACCCTTTGGCCTGATGTGGTCACTCCAGACGGGCACTTAAAATGAGTGATTCTATCCAATAGTGGAAGCTTATTGGTGTACTGGGGGGACGAAGAGATTCATTTTGAACTCCACTGGCCGGTCATTCCGCTGGTCAGCCCAGTGACACTACTTCCCCACCCCACCCTTTTCCCCATCCATTATTGACTTTTTTTTTTTGGTCCTATTTCAATAGCGAACCCCCCCCCCCCCTCCCGTCCCAACCCGTAGTTATGGTTTTTTGTGTGTGTCAGTCCGTTCAGTGTGCGGCCTAGACATTGTGTTCACTTGTCTGTAGATTCAGTTCGGCTAATGGTCTCTGTGGGAGTCGACCAGTGGCTCTCACATTCTGTCAACTTTAGGAAGCAGTCATTTAAGGAGACTACATTAGGCTCTAGTAGAGAGTTTTTTTTTTGTTTGTTTTTAGAAAGTATTAAATTTGTTTGGTGGTAGAAGGTTATTTTAGGAGAAAAGGGAGGAAGAAGAATGCAATGGAATTGTGTCATTGTCACGTGTACTCACGAGTATAACGGAATACCAGCAATGTCACGTGTTCTCTTATCCCATTGCCGCTGTACATCCCATGCCTAGCACCCACCATTATAAAGGGGAAGCTAAAAGAAAGAGAGAGAGAGAGAGAGAGCATAAAAGGAAATTCCCATTCATCTTAATAGTTGAAATGAATGTTTGCAAAAATAAATAAGTGGCTGAACGGGTTTTCCCATATAAAGTTAATTGCATTGTTTTTGTGTGATTTATTTGACACATGCCTATGTATGTACTTTAACTATTTTGTTTAGTGTTTGATGATCTCAATCAAACTATTGACTTGTTTCCTTGCTTCCGTTTTGATCTATTTCGTTACTGTTTTGCCTGTTCTGCCAGTCTTTCATTAAAACATTTATTGAGCAATATCACACCCTATTTTGTTTGTATTGAGAAGATTGCCGCAATAATACTGTCTTGTCTCATAAACATATTTGACGGGCTCTCATAATCTGAAGACACAGCCCCATTTTTTTTTCTTTCTTTCCTAACCGTAAGTCACCCTCAAGAGAACGAGCGCTTGCTTATTGTGAGGACCTATGAACGAAGATTTATTTTGTGTGTGTTTGTGTTTGTTGCTGATTTTGGAATCTTCCCAAATCCAAACGGAGCAAGTTTACGTTTTATTAGCGGGATTCTGTTTTGGCAGAAAAAAAAAATTCTTAACAAGTGCTTAGTGGAGATGCTGGATGTGAATTCAAGTAGCTCATAAGCCGGCTGGGTGAAGGATGGAATGCTGCAAGGTTCGTTGGCCGATGCAACGCGGAAATAGTGACAAAGACTCTTATATGTCAGTTTAACGGTTATATATTTTTACCGTAATCCAGGATCTAGAGTGAGTGCCTATGGATATTTCAGGTCTTGGTTATTAAAGTCCCGTCTATATCACCCGTGGTGCATCCAATGCCATTGCACTGTCGGCTACGGTGATGGTGAAAGAAGGACTCCACTAAAAAAACAAAAACCGTTCCATTAGTGGTCGATTGGATCTAAGAGATTTCAACTCATTCTTACAGGGGCGTCACACACCACCACACTGCCATTAGTGCCGTCCTCTGACCACCTCCATTACTAGTACTTGACTTGGTGAGGTTGGTGTTATTTATGTTTTGTCGTAATTCTGGTGAAGGATCTACGTAGAAAATTTGCAAAATATTTTTTTTTCTATTAGAGCGATAGTATTCCTCTGTTCTTAAAAGGTTTATAAAAAACGTCGGAGCCGTTGAAGTCATACTGGTCATACTAGGGGCTCGTTGGAGCCGCTGAGGTCATACTAGGGGATTGTCGGAACCGTTGAAGTCGTACTGGTCATACTAGGGGCTCGTTGGAGCCGCTGAGGTCATATTAGGGGATTGTCGGAGCCGTTGAAGTCATACTGGTCATACTAGGGGCTCGTTGGAGCCGCTGAGGTCATACTAGGGGATTGTCGGAGCCGTTGAAGTCGTACTGGTCATACTAGGGGCTCGTTGGAGCCGCTGAGGTCATATTAGGGGATTGTCGGAGCCGTTGAAGTCATACTGGTCATATTAGGGGCTCGTTGGAGCCGCTGAGGTCATACTTGGGGATTGTCGGAGCCGTTGAAGTCATAATAGGGGCTCGTTGGAGCCGCTGAGGTCATACTAAGGGATTGTCGGAGCCGTTGAAGTCATACTGGTCATACTAGGAGATTGTGTGGCTAGTACAATGTCCAGCCGCCTTCACTTTCCTCAAGGATTACCTTGTAGTTATTCTTAAGACTGGTTTCTATTTTTTAACGACTTCGTGGGCATGTCGCCTCGGAGTGTGGAACAATTGAACGCTGGCGGTTCTAAAGTTGTAAAGTTTGAGTGCTTGCTTTTGTTTGTGATCCATCATCATCGTGTTATGTGTGTGTCTTTGTGTGTGTGACAGATGCTAATCCTGTACGTGCGGATTGTTGCTCAGCAACTGAATTTTATATTTTGTCCGCGTGTGCGTTGCCAAGCAACAAGCGAAGCTGTGGTTTTGTATTGATGTCTTCATACCCCCCCCCCCCACCAACCGAGCCAATGTCATTGTCGTTTAGGAGGGGAGAGTAAGAGAGAGAGAGAGATTGAAAAAAACAAATCTCTGGAGCTAACGAGCCACACACAAAAAAGTTGACACTCAAAAGAAAATATTCCCATTATAATTCCATTGAACAGTGTCTTTTTTTTTTTACTTTCAAGATTGAGAAATAATTGTTTGTGAAATCTGTGGCCTGGCCTTCCTCAAACAAGCTCATTTTGAGGACCACTGTTCTACGTGACACAATGGGGGAGGGGGGTGTAAAAAAAACAACAACCAAAGAACTAAGACGCAAGTTGAATCATTCTATGAGATAACAAACCGTTCGTTACTGTTGTTACTTCAACGACTTATTGACAGAAGGAATTTCGGTGTCCTCCTCAACCCTCCCTATTTTTTTCTTTTATGCTAACCCCTCCCCCCCCCCCACACATACACATACACACCTTTCTCACTTGTTTCCACGATTCAGATGATGAAAAGATGATTAAGTTCTCGCGTTGTTTCCTATTTAGGCTACACTATGTATATTCCCCACACACACAGCCAATGTAACACTCTGCATGATGCTTACAACTTTCTCGCTTCGTTACACCCAGATCACCTTCATAGCATTATGCCGGCAGTCTTCCCATCTGCGCTTGTACAGATACGTTATTTTTTTTTTCTGGGGGCCGCTTGGGAAAAGTACATGTTGTGGCTTTGTGGAATAAGATTGGATAAGAATTCATACTTGAAGGGGCCCATGTGCTGTGTGAACCCTTGGTTGTCTCCTATAAGAACGTATTAATACCAGAGACGTAGCCAGCTACTGTGTCGCCCTGTGCGATTTGGATTTTTTTTTTGCCGCCCTCCTAAAGTCCCCCTACCTAGTTCGGCGCCCTACACTACTGGTCAATCCGCCATACCCCTCCTACACTACTGGTCTACAGACATGTATGTGTACAAACCGCCGTACCCCTCCTACACTACAGAGTACAGACATGTATTTGTACAATCCGCCGTACCCCTCCTACACTACAGAGTACAGACATGTATGTGTACAATCCGCCGTACCCCTCCTACACTACAGAGTACAGACATGTATGTGTACAATCCGCCGTACCCCTCCTACACTACTGGTCTGCAGACATGTATGTGTACAATCCGCTGTACCCCTCCTACACTACAGAGTACAGACATGTATGTGTACAATCCGCCGTACCCCTCCTACACTACAGAGTACAGACATGTATGTGTACAATCCGCCTTACCCCTCCTACACTACTGGTCTGCAGACATGTATGTGTACAATCCGCCGTACCCCTCCTACACTACTGGTCTGCAGACATGTATTTGTACAATCCGCCGTACCCCTCCTACACTACAGAGTACAGACATGTATTTGTACAATCCGCCGTACCCCTCCTACACTACAGAGTACAGACATGTATGTGTACAATCCGCCGTACCCCTCCTACACTACTGGTCTACAGACATGTATGTGTACAAACCGCCGTACCCCTCCTACACTACAGAGTACAGACATGTATTTGTACAATCCGCCGTACCCCTCCTACACTACAGAGTACAGACATGTATGTGTACAATCCGCCTTACCCCTCCTACACTACTGGTCTGCAGACATGTATGTGTACAATCCGCCGTACCCCTCCTACACTACTGGTCTGCAGACATGTATTTGTACAATCCGCCGTACCCCTCCTACACTACAGAGTACAGACATGTATTTGTACAATCCGCCGTACCCCTCCTACACTACAGAGTACAGACATGTATGTGTACAATCCGCCGTACCCCTCCTACACTACTGGTCTACAGACATGTATGTGTACAATCCGCCGTACCCCTCCTACACTACTGGTCTGCAGACATGTATGTGTACAATCCGCCGTACCCCTCCTACACTACAGAGTACAGACATGTATGTGTACAATCCGCCGTACCCCTCCTACACTACAGAGTACAGACATGTATGTGTACAATCCGCCGTACCCCTCCTACACTACTGGTCTGCAGACATGTATGTGTACAATCCGCTGTACCCCTCCTACACTACAGAGTACAGACATGTATTTGTACAATCCGCCGTACCCCTCCTACACTACAGAGTACAGACATGTATGTGTACAATCCGCCGTACCCCTCCTACACTACTGGTCTACAGACATGTATGTGTACAAACCGCCGTACCCCTCCTACACTACAGAGTACAGACATGTATTTGTACAATCCGCCGTACCCCTCCTACACTACAGAGTACAGACATGTATGTGTACAATCCGCCGTACCCCTCCTACACTACAGAGTACAGACATGTATGTGTACAATCCGCCTTACCCCTCCTACACTACTGGTCTGCAGACATGTATGTGTACAATCCGCCGTACCCCTCCTACACTACTGGTCTGCAGACATGTATTTGTACAATCCGCCGTACCCCTCCTACACTACAGAGTACAGACATGTATTTGTACAATCCGCCGTACCCCTCCTACACTACAGAGTACAGACATGTATGTGTACAATCCGCCGTACCCCTCCTACACTACTGGTCTACAGACATGTATGTGTACAATCCGCCGTACCCCTCCTACACTACTGGTCTGCAGACATGTATGTGTACAATCCGCCGTACCCCTCCTACACTACAGAGTACAGACATGTATGTGTACAATCCGCCGTACCCCTCCTACACTACATAGTACAGACATGTATGTGTACAATCCGCCGTACCCCTCCTACACTACTGGTCTGCAGACATGTATTTGTACAATCCGCCGTACCCCTCCTACACTACAGAGTACAGACATGTATTTGTACAATCCGCCGTACCCCTCCTACACTACAGAGTACAGACATGTATGTGTACAATCCGCCGTACCCCTCCTACACTACTGGTCTACAGACATGTATGTGTACAATCCGCCGTACCCCTCCTACACTACTGGTCTGCAGACATGTATGTGTACAATCCGCCGTACCCCTCCTACACTACAGAGTACAGACATGTATGTGTACAATCCGCCGTACCCCTCCTACACTACATAGTACAGACATGTATGTGTACAATCCGCCTTACCCCTCCTACACTACTGGTCTGCAGACATGTATGTGTACAATCCGCCGTACCCCTCCTACACTACTGGTCTGCAGACGTGTGTTATCACAACTTTTCAAAACTAAAAACCCGCAAGACTAAGAGTTAATTCCCCTTTTGTAGCTCTATTTTTTTCCATCTCTTTTGTTTAACTTGGCAGCATTGCCCAGGTATTCATTGCACGATCAACAATAACAATAACAAAAACAATCAGATTGAACTCTTTATCTCGTCAGGTCTTCCCCTAGTAAAATTTAAAAAAAAACATCCACAATTTCACTGGCCATGAGTGGACACGTGACTTGAAAAAATAATCAACCGGTTGTTAACCCGTAAGTCATGTGATAACTTGATGGCCAACACTTGATCACGCGGCGCACCGATTCTTTCCCCGTCTAGTGGGTCTCTAGAGACACTTGTGTTGAATAGGCCATGTCTGGACCCGAACTCTCTTGTGGGGGGGGGGGGGGTGCTAGTAGCTTTACTGGTAGATATTTAAGCCGGCCTAATGGTATATGTTTATATGTGTGGAGTTGGATTCCATTAAGCTTAGTTTTGTTCTTTTTTTTTAATAGTTGAATTATAGAACATGTTTGATCATTATCTGTGTTAAGATATGTTTTACTAGCTTTACCCTGCAAAACCTTTGCATAGAGTTATATCCCCTTGATCGGTAGGCTAGGTTATTTTTGGTTTCGGGAAGATCCGATTTTTTCATGATTGTTTTTTAAACTGGAATACTGTTGTATTAATTCTTCACTTTCGATTCTACGCAAAACCCAAATCGCTATTATTTATATTATTGTGTTGAAACATAAAATTGAATACGTGTAATTGTGTTGTTTTATGCACCGTTTTAATTACATGTATTGGATACTAGAAAGTATACTGTGTTATAATTGTAAAGTTCATGTAAAGAAGATGTTGTGTATCTCTTGGATCAAGGGTGGGCAAACGTTTTTGATTTAGCGGGCCACATTGGGTTCGTAAATTTGACTGGATGGCCTGACCGATACCAGATGGACGGCGTGTTGACGTGAGCATAAATAAAAGGAAAAACGTCATGGCGTAAAAGGCCAGTGGCAAGATTCATACTGGATTGATTGGAGGGCCCGATTTGGGCTTCCTAGGGCCGTAGTTGGCCCATGGCTGTCTACGACGCTATAATCCACTTAAGGGCCTGTTGTTTTTTTGTACTTACCTTCTTTCACCGCCACCATAGCCGATAGTGCGATGGCCACGAAGGCACCACGGGAGACATAAAAAAGGAACTTTCACTATGAGCTAACTAATTCCTTGGTCCTCAACCGATATCGAGCCCGGGACACTCAGGTCATCTGTCTAGATGTCATCTGCACTGGTGGTGTGGATCAGGAAACCGCGTCGTGGACGAATGCACGTGGCAGTTTCATAAACACACAAAAAAAACCAAACCATGACAACCAGCCACGCCGGTGCGTGTGAACCCTGCGCATGAGACCGCAGCCATGTTGGGTGACGTCTTGTGGTGTAATCCACTGACAACTGTTATCTCTCTTTCCCACTCTGAAGTCATGAATTATATACATCGCGTGGATCCGTCTGTTTACCCAGGAACGATAACCGAAGTTCCCTAACCGCTAAATGCTCCTACAGGAGCCAACATCAGGCTTAGCGTATGGATTTCTTTATTGTGTCCGCGCACAGCGGCTGATTGGTTTTTGATTGTTTATTTTAATATACATCAGATTACGTAAATAATTGTTGGGCCCGGGGAAAGGAGGGGGGGGGTGTTGATATTGATGGTTAATATGGGATTTGAAAGAATATTTTTTTATGTATAGAGAACATGTGAAACATGTGGAGCTACATGCAGTCTGTATTGATGCAGTATTAAGGTTGAGTTGTCCGAGTTTTCCCCTGGCAGCCATGTTTAATTACGAACTCCACCAGTGCCCACCACTGAGCTCAATATTTAAATATAGAGGTCAGTGGTGCCCAGTCATGTGGCCGCCATCTTTGTGATTAATGTATGCATGGGGGGGGCAGAGTTTCCGTAAGCAGCCTTATAGGTGGGTGTACCAAAGCTGTTTCTGGTGGCCCTCGGCAAGGACACAATTGGGGGGGCTCCCTTGCCAATGGTACGTTTGAGGGCCCTACACAATTTGGGACCAGATATATATATCTGGAGCTCCTTGGATAAGCACCCTTGAAAAAATCTCTGACATTTATTGCTCATTTGATCTTTGACAATTAAGGCTCATTTGGCCAAAAACTTTGGAGAAATTCTAGCTCGTTTAGGTTATCGCAAATAAAATCTCTGGTTGTTTTGCCTCCTTAGCAACGGGGACCCAGGCAGTCGTCTATTCATAACAACTGCTCGAATTGCGACATGCCAAGATGTGTGCAACTGCAACACTCTACTTATTCCCCATGAGTCTATTCGTTTTCTCGGTATGTTTGTCATCCACTGAATTGTTTTTAAATTTTTTGTTTCCAGGTTCGGTGTCCAGAAACTGCCCATCTACATCAACATGGTCAGGGAGCCGCTGGACAGGTTGGTCTCGTACTACTACTTTGTCCGATATGGGGATGACTTCCGGCCATCGCTGAGGAGGAGGAAATCTGGGGATCATGAGGTGAGTAGACTGACCATGCCCTTTCACGTTTGTTGTCTGTAGAGTGACCAGGAATTTGGTGTTAGTTCTGTAGAGTGACGAGGACCTTTGGTGTTAGTTGAATACAGGGACCAGGACCTTTGGTGCTTGTTTTTCTGTAGATTGACTAGGACCTTTGGTGTTAGTTGTTCTACAGATTGACCAGGACATTTGGTGTTGTTCTGTAGAGTGACCAGGACCTTTGGTGTTAGTTGTTTAGTATTCTCATTCCCGAAAGAGGTGTATTGTTTATTGTTACGTTACATCCTTTACTAAGTGTGCTTTGTTTCGTAGTACCATCGGGCAAATTAGGTCAAAAGCTCATCCACTTAACATTGAGTGACTGGAATATTCGGTTTAGAGAGTTCTGGAGCTTTTTTTTTTTTCATAATCATGACACATTTTTAATTAGATTTAACTTGGAACTGTTTAGAAAATATTTTATCTCAACAGTTTAAAAGCATACATTGTTATTGTTTGTTTCATTCCATATATAGTTTCTGTATTTCTTTTTACTTCTATACACATTATGATTTGTTTAAGACATTAGTTCCTTCTCCTCCGCTCAATTGAAAAAAAAGTTTGTATTTAATTGACACCACTTACACTTCATAATGGCTGAACTAAAGTGGATTGAATTGTGAGACACATTATTTATAGTGAATTAGATCCATCGCATGTCAGTATGTATTCCAAATTTGAACATGAACAAACGCAGTATTTAGCGAAACACTTGCGCGCGCACACACGCACACACACACATTACCTATCTGCATTTACCAGCTGTCATAATATTAAAACTTACTTTAATCAACACTTAGACAGCCTAATTGTGTATTTATGAATTCAAAATCATATAAAATTCATAAGAAAATTGTTCGAATAATTGCGTATGAATGTGAACAAATATATATATATATATATATATATATATATATATATATATATATATATATATATATATATATGTGTGTTGATGGATAATTGCAATGAATGTATATGTGGGAACGTACATGTTGGCTATTAACTGGGTTTACACCCCTACAATCTTGGTGTACGGTACTCAACACACTGACTACAACCGCGGTTGTGTTTTTTGGGACTACCCCCAAAGGGCGAGAAAGGATGTCCGCCGGTACCCCTCACATTACGTAAGGTCTTCAAACTATTGGTTGTTCTGAACGAAAATCACATGTCGCTGCGTGCCCCTGTATAAACTTTGAAGTAGGGGTACGCGTACCACCAGGCTGAGGACCTCTGGACTAGAATAAACACAAGGGAGGGTGATGTGACGAAATATGATGGAGATGTTAATGGCATGGAGCCAGGCACCAGCAGTGAAGTTATCTGGGTCACAGCATCCATCACATCACTTATACACACACACACACACACACAGCATGGCATAACATTCACAAAATTGTGAAACCCAATCATAACAATAACAAAAAGTGTAAACCCCCAGTCATAACATTCACAACATTGTGAAACCCAATCATAACAATAACAAAAGTGTAAACCCCAGTCATAACATTCACAAAATTGTGAAACCCAATCATAACAATAACAAAAAGTGTAAACCCCCCAGTCATAACATTCACAAAATTGTGAAACCCAATCATAACAATAACAAAAGTGTAAACCCCAGTCATAACATTCACAAAATTGTGAAACCCAATCATAACAATAACAAAAGTGTAAACCCCAGTCAAAAGTTTAAAACCCCATCATATAATTCTCAAAGTATGAAACCCAATCATAAAAATACAACTTTTCTACGACCTATATCTCTGTTGGAAACAAATGGTTTCACCCACGGCCTCCCAAACAACACTGTCGGGCCCCGGGGGAAAACCAGTGTGCCACCCCTCCCTAAGACACGTAAATGAAAATAGTTGATGGTCACCCAGCCTCTGTTCTCCTGGCGTTCCTCCCCCCACCCCGGGCAAATGACCAGTCCGGTCTTGGTTCCTCCATAGCTGTCCCTGTAAGCATAGCCTGCAAATCGTTGTATCGGTTCGCATGTGTCTGTTATTCACCTGTAAGTTCTATAAATAGATACACAAAGACCTCTCCCCCCACACACACACATACGCGCGCGCGCAATCTGGCATGTTTTATTAATGAAGGTTCACTACACAGATACCTATCTTCATGTATCAGGCGTATCTTGTTAACTCAAAGAACCTGCAACAGAGGGGGGGGGGGGTGGGGTGGGGCGGGTTTTATCCATCGATTCATTTCCGGCCCAGTTTCAACATACACCAAAAAACAAAAAAAAACAAAATCAAACTTTCTTCCTGCTCCAGTTTAAAATCAGTTCAATGTAAAGTGAGGTAGCGTGAGGTAAAGTGGGGTAGCGTGAGGTAAAATGGGGTAGCGTGAGGTAAAGTGGGGTAGCGTGAGGTAAAGTGGGGTAGCGTGAGGTAAAGTGGGGTAGCGTGAGGTAAAGTGGGGTAGCGTGAGGTAAAGTGGGGTAGCGTGAGGTAAAGTGGGGTAGCGTGAGGTAAAGTGGGGTAACTTAATATTTCACCTCACGCCCGCACCGACGACCCCCACCACAACCTCATTTCATGAATGTTATACCTCTCCATCTCACCACATCCATCCCTCGACAGAACGTGTTACGGTTTGTTTTTTTGTTTTCATTTACACGAGCTAGAGAGTAGCAGGAACGATAACTACCTTAAGCCCCCCTGACGTTAACGGCTGGCTGCTCTCCCCTTCTGCACTTTATCATTCAGCTCGCTTCTAACTTCATTACCCGTCATTAAAAATGTTTACTTAAATTTGTGGGGCTGGGGGGGGGGGGTGGAGATCGGAGAATAGAGAAGGAAGGAAAATTGAATTTTCTTCACGGATAAAATTGTTTCTATTTGAAGAGAGTTTGTTTTATTTTGTTTTTTTTTTTACCGATCATACACTTTTTTAAAAAGTGTTATTTTAGATGTAATTTAAAAATGATAAATAATTGTATTGGCTGTTTTATTCGGGTTGATGAGAAGTTCTAGTTCTTGAGTAATTAGATTTGATGTCCCAGTTTTTTGTGTCAATAAACCTGACTGAAGTCCTTGTGTTAATGCTGGTTTTATTTTGTATAAGTTTAATTGTTCTAGTTTTTGTAGAGAAGTTCAATAGTTTTAGTTTGGTTCCATTATTGCAGTGTATTTGCTATTCTTAATCATAGGATCAGTTTAATACGATGTTCTACTTTTTGTTGCTTTACACTTGCCGTTTAGTTCTTTTTCAACAGTTTAGTTTGATGAGCAGTTGTTTATTGTGATGACCAGTTGTTTATTATGGTGACCAGTTGTTTATTTTGATGACCAGTTGTTTATTGTGATGACCAGTTGTTTATTATGATGACCAGTTGTTTATTTTGATGACCAGTTGTTTATTTTGATGACCAGTTGTTTATTCCTATGAACAGTTGTTTTTTCTGATGACCAGTTGTTTATTTTGATGACCAGTTGTTTATTCTGATGACCAGTTGTTTATTCTGATGACCAGTTGTTTATTGTGATGACTAGTTGTTTATTGTGATGATCAGTTGTTTATTTTGATGACCAGTTGTTTATTTTGATGACCAGTTATTTATTCTGATGACCAGTTGTTTATTGTGATGACCAGTTGTTTATTCTGATGACCAGTTGTTTATTTTGATGACCAGTTGTTTATTGTGATGACCAGTTGTTTATTCTGATGACCAGTTGTTTATTCTGATGACTAGATGTTTATTTTGATGACCAGTTGTTTATTTTGATGACCAGTTGTTTATTTTGATGACCAGTTATTTATTCTGATGACCAGTTGTTTATTGTGATGACCAGTTGTTTATTATGGTGACCAGTTGTTTATTTTGATGACCAGTTGTTTATTCTGATGACCAGTTGTTTATTCTGATGACCAGTTGTTTATTCTGATGACTAGATGTTTATTCTGATGACCAGTTGTTTATTTTGATGACCAGTTGTTTATTTTGATGGCCATTTGTTTATTTTGATGACCAGTTATTTATTCTGATGACCAGTTGTTTATTCTGATGACCAGTTTTATTGCTACTCTTGTCATACAGTCATTCAATCTGTTATTGTTGTATGTGTCATGTCATATAGTCTTTCATTCTGATATTGTTGTATGCGTCATGTAATAAAGACATACAGTCTGATGATGTTGTATGTATGTGTCATGGCATACAGTCATTCAGTCTGATATTGTTGCATGTGCCATGTCACAGAGTCATTCAGTCTGATATTGTTGTATGTGTCATATAATGCAGTCATTCAGTCTGATATTGTTGTATGTGTTATGTAATACAGTAATTCAGTCTGATATTGTTGTATGTGTCATGTCATACAACCAGTGGCGTACCTGGGGGGCGGGGCGGTGGGTGCTGTCCGCACCGGGCGGCACTTTTTATTACTTTTTAGGGGGGCGGCAAAAATGTAGAGATTAAATTGAAATACCTAAATGAGAGGGCGGCAAAATCGTCTTCCGCCCTGGGCGACCGATACCCACGCTACGCCGCTGCATACAGCCATTCAGTCTGATATTGTTGTATGTGTCATGTCTTACAGCCATTCAGTCTGATATTGTTGTATGTGTCATGTCTTACAGTCATTCAGTCTGATATTGTTGTATGTGTCATGTCTTACAGCCATTCAGTCTGATATTGTTGTATGTGTCATGGCATTCAGTCATTCAGTTTGATATTGTTGTATGTGTCATTTCTTACAGCCATTCAGTCTGATATTGTTGTATGTGTCATGGCATACAGTCATTCAGTCTGATATTGTTTTATGTATCATGGCATACAGTCATTCAGTCTGATATTGTTGTATGTGTCATGTCTTACAGCCATTCAGTCTGATATTGTTGTATGTGTCATGTCTTACAGCCATTCAGTCTGATATTGTTGTATGTGTCATGTCTTACAGCCATTCAGTCTGATATTGGTGTATGTGTCATGTCATACAGCCATTCAGTCTGATATTGTTGTATGTGTCATGCCATACAGTCATCCAGTCTGATATTGTTGTATGTGTCATGGCTTACAGTCATTCAGTATGATATTGTTGTATTTGTCATGTCTTACAGCCATTCAGTCTGATATTGTTGTATGCGTCATGTCATACAGTCATTCAGTCTGATATTGTTGTATGTGTCATGGCTTACAGTCATTCAGTCTGATATTGTTGTATGTGTCATGTCTTACAGCCATTCAGTCTGATATTGTTGTATGTGTCATGTCATACAGCCATTCAGTCTGATATTGTTGTATGTGTACGTATGGTTGCGGGTTCATTGTTGGTTTACTGTCCATTAGTCAGTTGAGAAACTAACGCAACTTGTTTTATTTACTCAGTACTCCGACAGGAGACAGTTTTCTGTCTCTGTGTGAAGTGTTTGTAACTGATTTAGTGCTTTGTTGGAGTGTGCCTTCCTTTCCTGACATCGACTTTGTTCCCTTTTAGTAGCTGTACTTAAGACAGATACAGCCAACTCAAGCTGTGTGACTGTTTTACTGTCTTCCTCACTGGCCCGTGTATGTGTGTTTCTTTCTGTCTGTGGATTGTTTCCCTGTGTGTGTGGCTGCCTTTATCTGAGGTTTGAACTCGATCGCCCACCGATGCCAGCAGCATTAGTCCCCCCCGTGGTTTCTCCATGATGATTGCACGGCGGTGGCTCGCTACAGGGCCGTATTGAGGGTGCGGGGAATCGACACCGTTTCTTCACATTGATCACGTGGGTCATTGGTCAGATTCATTCTTATGGACAGGTAGGTTATGGGCCCCCTCCCCTCTATTCCTTTCCTGTCCATATCTCTATCAAATTGTAGGGGCAAGTACATGTTCTTTTGTCTGCCCCTCCCCGGAATATCACTAAAATGTATCTGCCTGGGACCCCACTCAAATATCCCTGCTATACCCAGCGATACAAAGTGAAGCGTGATGATTGGAGGCGAAGGGGGGGGGGGTGTCTGGGTTATTTTTTTTACTAACTCTTCATGGATGAGACGGGGGTCAGTTGATGCCCTTTATGCATGGATGAGATGGGGGGTCAGTTGATGCCCTTTATACATGGATGAGACGGGGGTCAGTTGATGCCCTTTATACATGGATGAGACGGGGGTCAGTTGATGCCCTTTATGCATGGATGAGATGGGGGGTCAGTTGATGCCCTTTATACATGGATGAGATGGGGGTCAGTTGATTCCCTTTATACATGGATGAGACGGGGGTCAGTTGATGCCCTTTATACATGGATGAGACGGGGGGTCAGTTGATGCCCTTTATACATGGATGAGATGGGGGGGGTCAGTTGATGCCCTTTATACATGGATGAGACGGGGGTCAGTTGATGCTCGATATAGATCGCAAATAAACAAAGAAAAAATTCATGAAATCCGTATATTTTCTCCAGAGAGAGAGTTCAGGGCCGGTCTCATGAAGTCTACTGTGATTCCCAAAAGGGGGTGGGAGGTGGGGTACGCACTGCACCGGGCTGAGAACATTGGGTAAACATGCACGACTAAAGCGGAAGAAATGCAATGAGGGGAAAACTTGATAGTTAAAAGCAATACGCAGGTTGTTTTTGTTTTATTGTTAGGGGTAATCAGGATTAATCATTTTAAAAAAAGGCGGGGGTTACACAGATGTCAAAAGTTTGGGAAACACTGGTCTACATTGCGCTCATACACACCGAGTGAAGAATTATGCACACATTTGATTAGAAGTATGAGACAGAGAGAGGGAGAGAAAATCATTTCACGTCTTTTGATACGGTGCTAGAACATACAAAAGTTCCGGCCAACCAATTTTCTAGCAGCCATGTATCTGCAGATATTACTCGGAGATGCCCGTAATGTTCACGTCTCGCGGGAATCTGGGACGAATGATGTTTCCGTGATACAAGTTCCGATAACTCTTGGCTATCTTCTGTCTTCTTTCACGTCCAGAGTTATCTCCCAGCCGTAGAGGAAATAAAAGCGTTGTGGCAGCGATAAAAGTCCTGGAAATTTAAAAAAAAACTACACCCTCCCCACACACACACAGTCCCCCCCCCACACACACACTCCCCCATACATAGACACACTCCCCCACACATACACACACTCCCCCACACATAGACACACTCCCCCACACATACACACACTCCCCCACACATACACACACTCCCCCACACATACACACACTTTCCCAGCTTTAATATTATTTTTACTAGCTGTACCCTGCAAACCTTTGCATAGAGTTATATCCCCTTAGATTTGATCGGTAGTCTAGGTTATTTTTTGGTTTCGGGCAGATCCGATTTTTTTCACGATTTTGTTTTAAACTGGAATACTGTTGTATTAACTATTTACTTTCGATTTAACACAGAACCCAAAATCGCTATTATACATATTATTAGAGCTTTTAGGGGGAAAAAAAGGTCAATTAATAAAATTCAGAAAACATCTTAAGATATGTGTTGCAACATGATCAGTCATAGTTTTTTTACTAAACGATAACACTCAACTGGAACACATCAGTGTCACATCTTGCAGTGCAGACTTCCTTAGTTCACTATGTCTATATATGGAATCTGTTTTTAAACATGATGGTTAAAATTCATGTCGTAAGTCACAACAGACTCTTTTTTTTTTAAAAATAGTTCATTGACAGATTGTCATTTTTTTTTCTCTCTTATTTTTGTTTTCCCTTCAAATTATTCCCCCCCCCTTTCCAGTTATGTTTAATTATCTCCCCTTATATTCCCCCTTAGTTATGTTTAATTATCTCCCCTTATATTCCCCCTTAGTTATGTTTAATTATCTCCCCTTATACCCCCCCCATCCCCCGCCATACATTGACCAGGTGTGATTATTATTTTCTTTCTTTTCCCCAGTCATTTGACGAGTGTGTGGCCAGGGACGGTAAAGACTGTGACCCGGAGAACCTGTGGGTGCAGGTGCCCTACTTCTGCGGGCATCACGCGGACTGCTGGTGAGTAACTGGTCTCACTTGGACTCACCGGACACAGCTTTGTCGGCGGTGGGGGGGGGTTGGGGAGGGGGAGAGAAGAGGGTCAACGAAACAAACTGATTAAATCCCGTCCACTGTCTGTGACTGACAGTTTTATTAATGATTTTGACAGGTGGAATTGACAAGATAATTGACTAGTCTCTGTTGTCAGGTTATGATAAGATGAAGGACATGTCAGGAATACTTTTTTTTTTAATTTATTTAATGGCCCATGCAGATTTTGTCTAACTTATTTATTTAATGGCCTATGCAGATTTTGTCTACCTTATTTATTTAATGACCCATGCAGATTTTGTCTACCTTATTTATTTAATAGCCCATGCAGATTTTGTCTAACGTCATTCTTTTTTCCTTTATTCCAACAGGGAGCCGGGCAGTTCATGGGCTCTTGAAGAGGCTAAAAGAAATTTACTTCATCATTACCTTCTTGTGGGTATCACAGAGGAGCTCAGAGACTTTATCGCAATACTAGAAGCGACTTTACCCAGGTTTTTCCGAGGGGCCTCCCAGCTTTACGCTGAAGGTAATATCACAATGTACCCCGTGGGTGTTTAAAAGGCTCAGGCAATCTGTTCTCATGTCGTGGCGATCATGTGCTTGTTGGGAGCTAAAACTACAGAGGTTGTTTTGAGAAGCGCAGAGTTCGTAATTGTTGTGTGGCATTGATAGACGAACCTCTGCACGACGTGTGGGGAATCCACCACTGGCTATTGCTGCCCTATCGTGATTCTTGTAAGCCACTGAGAGATGTGCGATTGGAATCTGCCACAATCTCTTTTTGTATCCCTTGAATCCGGACACGCGCTGAGATTTTTTTTTTTTGTTTTCACTATACGTATTTTTTAAGTGGAGTTGAAAAAAAATGGTTTGGGCAGTTTCCTTTTGACAACAAGGATTTGCTGAAACAAATAACTCGACTGTTTGGTCATTCTCCAGGTAACGATGCCAACCGGAGAAAGAGGAAGAAAATTCGGGCCAAGCCGTCCACCCTGGCCAAACTTAATAAGTCCTCGGTGTGGAAGCTAGAAAAAGATTTTTTTGACTTTGCCGCCAAACTCTTCCACTACCATAAGAGACTGGTTCTGCGAAATCGTACCAGCAAGGGGATTAGGAATGATAAAAGATTCCATTATGGAAAAGTCAGGCCGAAAGAAAGCGAAGGCATCAAATTGATGGCTTGATTTCTTTCTGGAGTCGCTTCCCTTTGTATGGTTGGTTTTTGATTTATTTTTCTTTTGTTGACTTCTTGTTTTTAAATGCAGTATTTCCCATTGTTTTAAATGCATTATTTCCCCTTGTTTCTTAATAATCATATTGTGTCACCTCTCTAGCTAGATTTTTTTGCGTGCTTTTATTTTTATTAGGTGGGGGTGTTTGCTAATGGTGGAGGTGTTAGTTGTTTGAACTTGAACGTCACCTTTATTTTTATGACATCACAAAATGAAAAGCACCCCATTGCAGAGGGAATCACCAGAAATCAACCACGATATGTAAGGAAGAGATTTAAGGCATGATTATGTCTTTTTGGCTTTTATCACATTGACAGAAGCGGATTGGAGAAAAATACTAGGTCACAGTATGGTTCCCATGACCTCCACTCTATACTCATGTACTTAGCAGGTCAATATAAAAAGATATCTATTTATTCAGTGCTGTATGTATATAATTTTCATTTTTTTAGTCTAAAAAGTGTTGCATTTTTCCTACAAACAGATTTGAACATTTCCTCATCCCCAGTCATTGATGGAAGGGAAGGGGGGTGATACAGCCATTAAATAATTATTTTTTGTATTTTTTGGTTTATTTATAAAGAATGCTTTTGAAAGTTGTACTTATCCTAATGTCTATTCATCACCTGGTGTTCTATTACTGTAATGGGACGCGGTCATCATCATCACCTGGTGTCCTATTACTGTAATGGGACGCTGTCATCATCAAATGATTCTTTTTTGCATTAGTTCACATGGTAGCTCTGTTGTTTTTTTTTTTTGTTTTTATTTAAGGTGTATAATTTTTTCATTCGTTCACACCAACAGTTTTTGTCACTAAGTAGCGTAAACATTTCTTTGATCTGGTTGACATTTTGATTTATTGTCAAATGTATTTGATGTGTTGTGTTTTGATCGTGCTAATGTTTAACTGGAATTTTTTTTTTTTAATTTATGATTGATGATTTTGTTTTTTGATATACATTTTTCATCACTTAAAAAACTGTTTTAACAATAAAATTAAGTCAGGATAAGAAACAAATCATAGTGAATTATAAAAAAAGAACTAAACACGTCACTCACAGTAAAATTTAGATGCTCAGTTCATTGACAATGAAATTCTGTGGAAATTTAATTTTTTTTTTGTACTGGTCATTAATATTTTGAAGAAAAGTTTTAAATCACGAAAAAAAAATAATTTGGTAACATTTTTTTTTAAAACTTTTTTTTTTATTTTTTATGTTTTCAGGTCAGAAGTCACATTTGAGAAAGACAGCCAAGAAAATTCCAGCTAAGCCGGAAACAATAGAAAAAATTCAGATGTCTCAGATATGGAGGATGGAAAATGAATTCTACGAATTCGCTTTGGATCACTTCCACTACATTAAACATCAGATGCTTGAGAATGTCAAGGGGGGAGAAGTTGTGGTCAGGGACAGGAAGTTTATGTTTGAAAAACTGAGGCCTAAATATTGATCATTGTACTTCATCTCACTTTAACTCTTTGGAAGTGGCACTCGTTTGTCGATCCACTATGATTTATTTTTTTTTTTTGCTGGTTTTTTTTTTATCTGCCAGTTATTTATTTGTGGACCATATTTAAGCATCAATATGTGTGTTTGAAATCATCTGACCAGTGGACTTGACTTGCTGTGCTGGCTGGTTGTAATTTATTATGTTTGCGTTGGGCTGTAGCAAAAAAAAAACTTTTTCAATTGTTGAGTTTTCATTAAATTTAAAAAAAAGTTTTTGATAGTGATGTCTTGAGGGATCCTTTATCTATGAAACATTTATATCATCAAATTTAGTGGGAGAAATTTTACAGCAGTGATTCCTATCAATAAGAGTCAGTATGGGAATTCAGTCAGTATGGGAATTCAGTCAGTACAGGATTGTAAAGAAACGTTGAGAATATGTACAAATATCTGTATTTTACAATCTCAAGGTCAAGCGCGTCCAACTTTTCTGATCTGTTAAGTAATTTTTTTTTTTAATCTGCCTTAAAATATTGTGGGTTTATAGTCTAACAAAATTAATTGAGCACTCTTTTATATAAGATATTTCAAAAGCATAAAATATAAAAATATGAAACAAAAATGTAAAGTTTTGACATTGAAACTACCCATGGTTGAATTTTGAAATTCACGACATCATTTTTTGGGCTTAAGGGAAACATTATTTACTTTTATTGTTTGTAGGAAACAGATGGTTGGTTTAAAACAACCCAGCTTTGTTGTACTGTAGCCCTGACCTTATGAATCATGGCTGGCGCAGCAGTGGTATTATAGGTGGTCAGCCCATGATCAATCTCCATTCAGGTTATGTCCATCAAAGTTGTGACCCCAGTGACTAACTCAACTAATTCCGTGGTGGTGGTGGTGTCAGCATGCAGCCTAGTTGTCCAACATCTCAACCTCACTGGACGCAACCAGTTTATTGGTACAGCTGAGTGTTTTGTGTCCCCCCCTACCCCCCCACCCCCCCGGGCAGTGACACTCCCCCACATCAGTGAGATGGATGGGGAGGTGATGTTTGTGTTTATTTGGTTCCAGTATTTGGTGCAATATTTAATTTAATTGTTTTGTCTGTTTGTCAATGAAATCATTTTAAAATGACAACTGATTACTTTTATCTCAACAATTTTTATCAATGTACATTTTTGTTTTATATTGACATGTAAGCAAAAGGTATTATTATTTTTTATTAACATCTGCACAAGGTATTATTATTTTTTATTAACATCTGTACAAGGTGTTATTTAAAGAAACTTTTTTATTAGTCATAATTTGTATATTGGTCTAATGATGTCATATTGACATTAAATTTTAGCCACCTTTCAAAATATGTATTTATATATAATTTAAAATAAAAAAAATTATCTTTGTTCACCAAGTCAATGTACTCGGCTTTGTACATATTTAAAATTCTGTTTACAATCGCTGATATCAACACTATGTTCTGTGTACAATTGCTGATATCAACACTATGTTCTGTGTACAATTGCTGATATCAACACTATGTTCTGTGTACAATTGCTGATATCAACACTATGTTCTGTGTACAATTGCTGATACCAACACTATGTTGTATTTACAATTGCTGACACCAACACTATGTTGTATTTACAATTGCTGATACCAACACTATGTTGTATCTACAATTGCTGATACCAACACTATGTTGTATCTACAATTGCTGATACCAACACTATGTTGTATCTACAATTGCTGATACCAACACTATGTTGTATCTACAATTGCTGATACCAACACTATGTTGTATCTACAATTGCTGATACCAACACTATGTTGTATCTACAATTGCTGATACCAACACTATGTTGTATCTACAATTGCTGACACCAACACTATGTTGTATTTACAATTGCTGACACCAACACTATGTTGTATCTACAATTGCTGATACCAACACTATGTTGTATCTACAATTGCTGATACCAACACTATGTTGTATCTACAATTGCTGATACCAACACTATGTTGTATTTACAATTGCTGACACCAACACTATGTTGTATTTACAATTGCTGACACCAACACTATGTTGTATCTACAATTGCTGATACCAACACTATGTTGTATCTACAATTGCTGATACCAACACTATGTTGTATCTACAATTGCTGATACCAACACTAAGTTGTATTTACAATTGCTGACACCAACACTATGTTGTATCTACAATTGCTGATACCAACACTATGTTGTATCTACAATTGCTGATACCAACACTATGTTGTATTTACAATTGCTGATACCAACACTATGTTGTATCTACAATTGCTGATACCAACACTATGTTGTATCTACAATTGCTGATACCAACACTATGTTGTATCTACAATTGCTGACACCAACACTATGTTGTATTTACAATTGCTGACACCAACACTATGTTGTATCTACAATTGCTGATACCAACACTATGTTGTATTTACAATTGCTGACACCAACACTATGTTGCATTTACAATTGCTGACACCAACACTATGTTGTATCTACAATTGCTGATACCAACACTATGTTGTATCTACAATTGCTGATACCAACACTTTGTTGTATCTACAATTGCTGATACCAACACTATGTTGTATCTACAATTGCTGATACCAACACTATGTAGTATCTACAATTGCTGATATCAACACTATGTTGTATCTACAATTGCTGATATCAACACTATGTTGTACATCTCATTGTCATTAACACCCACCCACCTACAGGCCCAAAGTTTTATGTTCCATTTTCTTCTTGTTTATTTGTTCACATTTTTTATTTTAAAATACTTTTTGTTGGGTGTATGTTTGGCTAAAAAGAAAAGAATTAAATTCTTATATATCAAAAGAGCAAAAAATATGACTGAAAAAATTTTCAAACTGGCAGCATATTGTTGTATGCTTGTATTGGCAGAGGTTTTGATTTTTTACATTTGTTTTCGAAGTTTCAAGACATTTTTGCATTTATTGGGTTGCAACCTTACAACACAGAATATTTATTTTACAGAAAGCACTTCAGTGACATCACTATTTAAAAAGTCCTCTGTTATTGACTAAAAAAATGTCGGCATTAATTTTGATGGTTTTTCCCTATAATGTAGCACCTAAGTATTGACCTACAATAGCTGTTGTATTATTTGGAGTAATAAAAATAAATTAATTCTGCAACTAATTCGTCCATTATAATAAATACCTTATTAAAAGCTAAATGATAGATGGCAAATATTTAAATACCTTATTAAAAGCGGAATGATAGATGGCAAATATTTAAATACCTTGTTAAAAGCTGAATGATAGATGGCTAATATTTAAATACCTTATTAAAAGCGGAATGATAGATGGCAAATATTTAAATACCTTATTAAAAGCTGAATGATAGATGGCAAATATTTAAATACCTTATTAAAAGCTGAATGATAGATGGCTAATATTTAAATACCTTATTAAAAGCGGAATGATAGATGGCAAATATTTAAATACCTTGTTAAAAGCTGAATGATAGATGGCTAATATTTAAATACCTTATTAAAAGCGGAATGATAGATGGCAAATATTTAAATACCTTATTAAAAGCTGAATGATAGATGGCTAATATTTAAATACCTTATTAAAAGCTGAATGATAGATGGCTAATATTTAAATACCTTATTAAAAGCTGAATGATAGATGGCTAATATTTAAATACCTTATTAAAAGCTGAATGATAGATGGCTAATAAAAATGTCGATATGGCCTTAAAAATAAATAAATGACTTTCTTTTCATTTTGAAAATGGAATTTAAGGAGAAAATTGATAAACAGTGATACAGTTATGTATGGCAATAACATGATCACAAGTACAGTGATGCAGTTATGTATGGCAGTAACATGATCACAAGTACAGTGATGCAGTTATGTATGGCAGTAACATGATCACAAGTACAGTGATGCAGTTATGTACAGCAATAACATGATCACAAGTACAGTGATGCAGTTATGTATGGCAGTAACGTGATCACAAATAACATTCATTTCAGGGATTAGAAAAATCTATCACATCGATGATGCGTATTCTATATAATTTATATTCTTTGCCTTGCAGCCATGAATAAATTTAGTTTAATGCGTATAATGCATCTGCTTTCATTTTAACAATATCAGAGCTTTAATGATACTAATGATAACCATCTCCTGAGAATCTATTGTGATTCTTGCAGAAATCTGTGAACCGTAGGGGAGTTGATCCAGACGTTGTGTAAAATGTACAATTTACTTACAAAAATGTTTTTTAGTTTTATTTTTGATAAGTGAAAAACTCGTTTGGTTCTGAGAAAGTCTCAGGGGGCACTTAAGTTATTATATTTGGCCTTATCCATAAATATTGTAAAATATGCAACAAAAAAACATATCAATGGTATTGCAAATGGAAACTAAATAAAAATTTAAAAAACAAAAAATATAAGATAATGATGTTAATAATTTGGTCAACTTTTAAAAACAACTATGGATTTGACCCAAATATAAAACATATTTTTTTGTTTATTTTATTTTCATTGGATACATAGCCCATGTGGTTTTGTTAAATTTTTGATGTATAGTTCCTGTGTGCTGTGCTAATTGTTCCAAAGAAATATCTTCTATTAGACCATAGGATTTATTCTAACTGATTTGGGTCACTTTCAATTTTTTTTTTAGATATTTCCTAATAATTCAATTATTTTTAGCCAAGCTAGGCATTCTAGTCAGTTATTATTATCTTGTTTCACAAAGTATTATTTTAATTTTGAAAAAAAAAATGTATCATGTATGACATCATTATGTAAATAATTACTTGCACCATGTTATGATCAAAATGTTTCTCCTAAGAATATTTATTACAAAAACATACCGCTATTACATAAACATACCGCTATTACATAAACATACCGCTATTACATAAACATACGGCTATTACATAAACATACGGCTATTACATAAACATACAGCTATTACATAAACATACAGCTATTACATAAACATACCGCTATTACATAAACATACGGCTATTACATAAACATACCGCTATTACATAAACATACCGCTATTACATAAATATACGGCTATTACATAAACATACCGCTATTACATAAACATACCGCTATTACATAAACATACCGCTATTACATAAACATACGGCTATTACATAAACATACCGCTATTACATAAACATACAGCTATTACATAAACATACCGCTATTACATAAACATACCGCTATTACATAAACATACCGCTATTAAAACAAATTCTAAAATCTTCTTCAGTGAAAAGTTAAAAAAATTTCGTTAAACATACCAGAATATTTATTTTTTTTAAAATATGTTTCTGTATGTTTTTGTACAAAGTGTGTTCAATCAGTTGCTGTATGTGTACAAAGTGTGTTCAGTCAGTTGCTGTATATGTTCAAAGTGTGTTCAATCAGTTGCTGTATGTGCACAAAGTGTGTTCAGTCAGTTGCTGTATGTGTACAAAGTGTGTTCAGTCAGTTGCTGTATGTCATGAACTTTTGGTTGTGAATGTTTCACTATACCATGGACTATACAAATAATTGTATTGTCACTACACATTGTGCCGCCATCAGTACATTCATCATGTTGTATGAATTCCAGGTTTACAAATGTCACTGTTATATTACAATGATGTTATTTATTATCAGATTTTTTTTTTATTTTTGCATCCACCATATCTTTACGCTTGAACACAGTGAATTATTTTCTATTATTATTATTATTATTATTGCTGTGGTTGAAGTATTCCAAAGTTTTATTTCTTCATCTAAAACAGACACTAACACAGATTTGTTTGATTTAAAGAGAAAATAAAAAAGACATTACAATTATTATAATGTGGAGAGGGATGACTGTGTTGCTGGAAAAATATTTCTGATTGCATTGTTGTTTATTCACTTGTGTTGATCGTTGATGTAAAGTGTTAGTTTTGTGCATTATGTGAACGATTGTAAAATCCCAGTTTTGTGCATTATGTGAACGATTGTAAAATGCCAGTTTTGTGCATTATGTGAATGACTTTTTTTTTCTTCTTATAAAAAAATTTACATAAAAATCAACATTAAATAATTCTTTTTATTTTGAAATATAATTTCAGCTTTATAATTCATATCCGAGTATCATCAAGATGTACTGCAATTTAATAATCCGCTTACTTTTGTTTTACATTTGTGCAACACTTGAATCTGTTGAAGTTTCTAGCAATCACTGACATGTATATACGGCTCAAAATTTGTTGATTGTGATATTTTAATTTTTTTTTAAACTGAAAGTATATTGTACAAGTTTAATTTTTTTTTTTTTTTTACTTTTGTGACATTTTATTTCAACCTAATTATTTAGTTATGCTACCTCAGTTTTTGGATTGGACAACATAATTTAGCAATTTTAGCATTTATTTTAAAAAAAAACCCATTTTTATTTTGCGTTCAGTTCTTTAATTTTCACATTTATTGTTTTGTTTACTTCACTGCAGCATTCAAATAAGTATCAAACCTGATTATTTTTTTTGCAGATCAACTCTATCCAGACAAGTAAATTTACGTTTACATGAAGTGAAGTATTTGTCATAATGAAATTATGTTTTATTGAAAATGATTAAAAGATGTGAATAGTAAATTTGTTTTGTGAATCTCTTATTTTTTATACATTGTTTTTTTTTTGTTCTCTGCAGTTTTAAGCACAGTCCTACTCAGAAATATAAAAACATATCAATATAAAAAGATACCAAAATAGTCAATTTGAAATCAACTTATGAAGCCAAAATTTTTTTTTTATTAATACAATGCAAGCCATTAAAAATTATAAACATATTGGATAACAAAAATAATTAAAAAAAAAAGTATTTTTTTTTAAGTCATATATGTGTCAGTTTGTGCTGAAGCTTTAAAAAAAATTAGTTATTGTATGTAAAATCACATAAGGGCACAACTAATTCATTTTCGCTACTTTTCCCCATAACCAATATTTAGTCAGTTTTTAAAGGAACCAAGCACCAGTCTGTATTTTAGAGATTCATAGTAAAAAATTTTGTTTGTTCTTTCCCCCATTATATGAAACAATTATTTAGAATTTTAGTAATGAAATACATAGCGACTGAAAGAGTACTGAAACAATCAACAGGAATTTGCTTAACATTAATAAAACATCACATTAAATGACTGAGAATGCACTACGTCAATATCTCCAGCCAACAATGAAACACAGGACAGAATCTGTGTGGTGGCAAGAAGTAACGCGTTGAATGTTTATTATCAATATATTTTAATAGATATCATGTTACAAATAAATAGCATAAACTGTTTAAACGAATCTTAAAAAAATGCATACCAGTAAAGAGATCATGGGATCGGACATCAACAGTAATACAGCTAACAGTGATTAAAAAATAAATATGAAAACTATTTTAAGACACTGGCTTTTAGTAATTATAAAAAAGTACAAAACATGAATACTGAAGGATACAATAAAACCTTTCACATGTACAAATTTACTGAGACCAGAGATTTTTGCACGTATATATTGCAATTTTTGTGGGAAAGAAATTAATGTTTTAATACATTATCTTTGTACACATCACAACAGTTGCATAATTTTAGAGTAACTAATAAAAAAAAAAAATATTCTATGACCATACTGAAAATATAAAAACAACAATCAATAAAAAGGTTGTGAACAAAAAAAGAATATTAAGATCTATTCTGTTTATGAAAATTCATTTCAAATTTATATTACTTTTATTATTTTATCTGACAGATTGTAAAAAAAAATGAACTTAACAAATTAATCGAAGAAGAAAAAAATCGTCGAGTCCCTGGATCTGAGATTAAACGTAAATATACAAAAACATCGCTAAGGCAATAAATGTTAACAGCTAAAGTCATGATTGCTGAATACATTTTTGTCATAATGAAAACAATTCAGTGCATCTAATATTTATAGAAATAAAATAAAGTTATCCGAACAGACATGAACAGCATTAATATACAGAGTGCAGTAATGAAAACAGTTAATGACCAACAAATAAGGCCAAGTTAGTAAACACGTGTATTAGGAAATGAACAACAATCCAAATCAGATCAAAAAATGTAATACCGGTATCCAAAAAATTTTTATAAGTGCATATGAATTCTATTTTGAAATATAACAATAAAAATGTTTTCCATTTAAAGAATAGTTCGCTAATTTAAAAAAAAATATATATTAAAAGGACTAAAGCATGCACATGAAGTATTATTTATTTACAAAACAAAAAACAACTGACGATTTATAAAACTGAAAAAAAAATTGAATTTAAAAAGTATATTTATAAAAAGGAGTAAAATACAAAAGTATAAATCTTCCAATGGATGCGAGTATTGCTGGTAATTTATTCGCTTCTTGATCTATAAAACTACAAAAAGCTTAAAAAATTTAAGTATTTGTATACATATTTATGAATCACTATGATGTCAGGAATACTTTGGGAATACTTTATTATGTTATTGACATAGAACTGGGTCATAATCATTTTTATATTATTGAATTTTTTTATTATTTTTCAATGACCAATATTCAGACAGAACTAAATTCTGCCTAACAAAGCTGTAGTGAACATTTTCAAATATTATTGAGTCAATTCACTTTTTTTTTGCAAGGAGTGAGAATTTATTTCCATAATTTTTCAGATAAATGAGTTTCAGACGACAAATATCATCTGGATTCAAGGGCGATAAACAAAACAATTCTTGTGGATTAAAAATAATCCGAAAATTTTTAAAACTTAAATACATGTGTTATATGTGTATTTTACAAGGAAAAGTTATAAAATATATATCACTGTACAAAATGAATTGCAAAAGTTTCAATAAAAAGTTGATGTAAAATCAGAGAACCAATCACCTCTTCATAAAACAAAAAATAAGTGGACAAACAAAAAAAAAATGATTTGTTAAATATTTAGTTTGTTAAAGGTCAAAAAAAAAGAGGAAAAAAACAAAAACAAAAAAAAAACTATGAATGGTGAATACAAGGAAACTATGAATGGAGAATACACTGAAACTATGAATGGAGAATACAAGGAAACTATGATAGTTGAATACAAGGGGTGAAAAAGAGACAAAAAAAAAAAAGAATAATGAAACTGAACTAAAAATACACACCAAAGTCTAAGTACAGTCAGGACATGCTAAAGTTAACCTGGAAATGAAGAAGAAATGAATGGGTTAAAACATAAAAAGATGAAATTTTGAGCAAAAGTTAACAGTAGTACCCGTTAGGAGTTAATACATTTGTCCACATGAGATAGTGGGGAATTAAAAAAAATAACAAAAGGTTCAGGAATACAAAGGAAAAATTGTTTGTACATGCTGCAAGTTTGTTAGACCGAAAAAGAAAAAATTAAGGTTACCCTTATTATAAAGCAACAGTTGCTTATTAAAGAGAATGTTTCATCTAATCAAAGAAAATTCTTTCACTGACATTAAAACATTGATAATGAAATAAATCAATACAAAAAAATAGATTATCTTTTATGAACATTTTCACTCCAAACAAATTCAAAGTTCGACTTCAAAAAATGGCAATTTTATGGTTTTGTTATTTTTTTTTACATTTATTAAAGAAATTAATTTATCTTTGTAATCAAATGATCTTTATTCAGCTACATTTTTTTTTAATTGACAAAGATATACATTCTGTAGTTACATGAAAAATTAAAAAAAACCATCTTTCAATTTTTTAAGTGCACTTAATTTACTTTATATCAACAGTGTTTTTATCGAATGGAAAGATTAAAAATGAATGTGAAAATACATTCCTATTTTGAACCAGAAAATTACATTTGTATTTATTTATTAGGATACATTTAAAGGTAGACTGCTGCATGCAAATGCATGCACTTGTATAAGAATTTATTTTTTTAAGCATTATCCAGTCCAGCTTTTCAGTAAATATTATCTAACCTTTTGTCAATTATTTCTCCTACCAAAGTAAATAAGAAAACCAGGCACTCTATTCATCTACTTGCGAAACATCTTCAAATTTTTAGATTTGCTCATGTAGTAAGGTTTTTCTGCGGACCCGTCATTTCTTTCTGAATCTTCCACTGAAATAACAAAATTTCATCAGCTGAATTTTAACACTACATGTTTTAAAAAACTGAATGAAAAATTACTCATCAGTCAGTTGGAAAGAATGTTACCAGTGAAAAAAAAAATCAAAATGTTATAAACACTCAGAGGCAGCAAACATAAAAAGCCAAAATAAAGAAATATGTATAACTTCTAACGTTTAAGGTTAATGCACATTACACACATGAAGCAGATGCTAGAATTCATTTTACAATAATTTTACAGGTAAAAATCACTGACTAAAATATTTTTTTTTTTAAATAAAGGAAATGAATCAACAGAACAGAAAAATGATTCCAACTTTCAAAAAACAAGGGAAATAAATCAACAGAATAGAAAAATGATTTCAACTTTCAAAAAAACAAGGGAAGGAACATTAAGAAAAATAATCTCGTGTCAACTGACAAAGTTCACGGTTCAGAATACAAGAAATGAAAAATTTTAAGGTTCAGTTCATTCGCTGCTGCTTTTAGGAACAAAGATGAGACGCTTGAGATTCTTATTCTTGTTCATGTAGAATGGTCTTTCACTGCTGCCATCATTGCGCTCTATATCTTCCACTGGAAGCAAAGGACCAATAAGATAATCAAAATTTTCAAGTAGGACTGATATTAATCATGAGTTAAAAGCCAATATTTTTTAAACAGCATGATATTTACTTATTAAAATAGAAGTCTAAAACAAGCTGGGAATGTAATCAAAGAAACTCACTGAAGCAGTGTACAAAAATATATTAAATAAAAGTTCCCTTAGCACCTCGAGGCTGATAAAGGTGAATAATTTAGGGATTGTGTGGCTGGCACACAGCAGAATTTTGTGTGGCTGGCACACAGCATCCACTACAGCAGAATTTTAATTGTTTCTCTTCAACCATCTGTTTCATCACTACCAGTTTCAGGAATGTGGAATATTTGTTTCCTCACTATGTGATAATTAGTAGTTCCAATTTTTTAAATCACTGAGAACCTTTCAAGTTTAGTCCTAATGAATATGATGGAACTCCTTTATTCTGACTCTTAGTCTTTGTTTTTTCATTCTTTTTAGTCTCTCCCCTATACACAAGTTCTATGGGCTCACCCCCCCCCAACAGTTCTAAAATACATCATATTACATTATGTGAAGGTTTTTTAGTAAAACTAAAAGAAAAATTCATAAAGATAAAAACTTCAAATATATATTTTATGTTGACAAGTTTTCATGTGATATTTTGTTATGTCTATTCACATTGTGACTAATTCAGACATTTATATGAAAATAAAAAAGTAACCAAGGTAAAACACACAAAATAAAACTTACAGAAACACAAGAAAATCGTGTCAACTGCAATGCTGTACACATCAAAGAAACTGTCAGCTATCAGGTAAGCTCCCAGCACTACAAGCTGTCAAAGAATAACACAAGTGGCATGTTGTTTTTTTTTGCTTTAGTAAACTAATACAATGTTTATGTATATTGCTGCAGTTATACATTTTATAAAGACATTGCTGCAGTTATACATTTTATAAACCTGACATTGCTGCAGTTATACATTTTATAATTTTATAGACCTTTTAGAAAACTTTTGTAAACAATAAATCTAAAAAAAAAAAATGTCTAAAATCTAGTACTCTTATAAAAGAAAATCATTAAAGCGACAAACCACGACAGAGAACAGGAAATAATTCATTTCAGGAACAACTTCTGAAAACAGAGGAACTTTACGCTGGAACCAGAAGAAAGCCATCACCGCTGGGAACAAAAAATTAATTCTGATCTGTTACTTACAAGTTATCCAATATTTTTAAAAAGTTATCAATATTTTTAAAAAGTTATCAATATTTTTAAAAAGTTGTCAAGGTTATCAATACTTTTTAAAAAGTTATCAATATTTTTAAAAAAGTTGTCAATATTTTTTAAAAACTTATCAATATTTTTAAAAACTTATCAATATTTTTAAAAAAAGTTATCAATATTTTAAAAAGTTGTCAATATTTTAAAAAGTTATAAATATTTTAAAAAAGTTATCAATATTTTTAAAAAGTTATAAAAAATATTTTTAAAAAGTTATCAATATTTTAAAAGATTCCTAAAAAAAAAAAAAAACAACTAGAAACAATAAAGTTGAAATCAAAACACAATTCACTTAAAAGTTTACAACTAATGCAGTTACCAATAATAGATACTGATAGAAATTTATTGAACACCTTACCGATGGCCCCTGTGATCATAAGTTTAGAAATGAACATCAAGAAATCACAGACTTTATCCACAACAGCTGCCCTATAGACACAGATCCATGTAAATAAAAATATTTCATTCCATATAAATGCAAAAAAATACAACAGTAGACAAAATACCTGATTTCAGTCTGTCAATTAATTTGAAATGAAACAATATTAATTAGTAAACATGATTCTAATCTCATCCAGATTTAATAGTTTGACCTAAACAATCAAAAAAATATTTTTTATTTTAAATTAGTTACCTCAAAACATTTCTCATTATCAACATAAATCCATCTTTAGCAGCAGTACAGAAATTACGACCATGAATGGCAATCTTTAAAAAAACACAAAAAAACTTACATTAAACAGTTTTTCCAAAAAAAAAAAAAGAACAAGTTGTGTAAGAATTAATCAAGCTCTGTTAATTTGATTTCCTACCATCAAGGATCGAATATAAGCTTTTAAAGTATAGCCAATGATAAACTACCTAACAAGAATAGTTAAAAAACTAGCAAAGTTTGAATGAACCAACCAAAATGTAGGCATTTTTGTTGACGTATCTCAAGAATTTCTCTAAGCACCAAAAGCAGCATCTTAAACACCTGGCACATTTTAAGAAGAAAAAAAAATTAATTTAAAAAAAAACGTAGTAAGAGTTATATCTGATGAATGGCCTAACACTAAATAACAGAGACATTGTTTTTTAAAATGCAAGTCTAAAAATTACAAAAGAAGCAACTTACGTCAGGATGAACTTGGCCACCTTGTTCTCAGATCCTTTCCAATTTCCTGTTGATATACTCCCTGGGAATGCACGGATCATCTGGATGATGGCGATGATAGAGAGAACCGAAAGCCAGAGAGCCTGTGTGATATCTGCATGATGAATGGACAAATATATGTATTCAGTGATGGAAAAGGTGAACACGAGAACAGGCAAAGAAGTAAACAGACTACAGGCAGCACATTAGCTAAATAGTAAGATTCCAGCTAAATAGTAAGAGTCCATAAACTGCGTCAAGCAGATTGGACTTATAAACCTTCCACCATCAAGTTACCAAAGATATATCCCAGTGTTGCAGTAAAGTAGGCCTTGGTTGGATATCATAAAAAACAATATAGGCCAGTGATAAACAGAAACTCCTTTCTTGAACAATCAATTCTATTGAGTATACTATTTTCATATGTTAACCCAATCTTTGAGAAAATGTTTTAAGGTAGAAATGTAAGTTAAAAAAAAAATAATTTAACCTTTTTTTAATTTCCAAGGCAAGAAACAAACAATTAATAAAATAAAAAAAAAAAAAAACTAATGTATTTTTAATTTAACACTTAACTTGAAAAAGAATGACTGATTAACATAAAAAAGTTGCCTTAACCCGTGAATAATAATTCAAACTTATTTCATTGTTCAATAAATATGATTAGACCAAAAGCAAAATGATGAAAAAAGTAAATGATGACAGTTTTTAGTTGTTGATGAGCTTGCACATTCCCAATAGCGAAATATTACCACATTTTATTACACAGAATTTTATTCCTAGGCAGGATAAAGCTTGGATAACGACAAGATGGATGACAGTCTATATGCATTAATCATTACTTTTTTCAAATGAAGCTAAATGGTGAAGTTATAGCAAGCAAACTGCATAAAGTTTAATTTTCTAACACAAAGGAAATGTCTATATATGTCTTTAAAACTGACCTCAGACTTCTATAAAAAGACCTGAAAAAGAAATGTCTATATGTCTTTAAAACTGACCTCAGACTTCTATAAAAAATGACCACAAAGGAAATGTCTATATATGTCTTTAAAACTGACCTCAGACTTCTATAAAAAAGATGACCACAAAAGAAATGTCTATATGTCTATAAAACTGACCTCAGACTTCTATAAAAAGATGACCACAAAGGAAATGTCGGTATGTCTATAAAATTGACCCCTCCAGACTTCTATAAAAAGATGACCACAAAGGAAATGTGGGGTATGTCTATAAAACTGACCTCAGGCTTCTATAAAAAGATGACCACAAAGGAAATGTGGGTATGTCTTTGCTCTTATCCCAGGCCCAGTAGTAGGAAGCAAATGCTCCAGCCAAAGTGATCTGCTCAAGGGCAATGATGAAGTTCATCAGCCAGAAAAACATGAACAGCATGAAGATCAACATGGCCGTCTTGTGCCTGGCGAGAAATATCAAAAGTTTCAACACCGAGTCACTTGGCAATAGATTAATTTACTTTATCTTTTTATCCCTAATAAAGAACCCTTGAGAAAAACAGTGAATAGTATAACTCCCGTGTCCCCGCCATATCTAACAAAGCTGCACAGATCACCTAGAGTTGCATTTCCCTGAAAACATATTTATTCAAAAAAATTTATCAAAATAATATTTGTAAATAATTTTTTTAGCATTAAATTGGTGAAAGATTAGCATAGAATTAAATGGAAAAGAATTTTCTTGAAATGAAATTGGCTTAAAATCTCCTAGAATCAAATTTGTATAAAATTTTTCAAGAATGTCAATTCCAAGTAAAAGGGGAAATATAATTTTCTAAATAATGTCTTTGACAATTAAAATTATATAAACAGAGTGTTATTTAATTCCATTTTCATTTAACATTCTTATGATGTGAGTATTTAAAAATGAATAATGGTTAAAGACTTAAGTTTTAAGAAATTCAAATGCAATAGAACTAAAGAACATTTTTGTACCGATGGATCACCAAGGAAGACAGGCTAGTATGGTGTTAATCTCATTGGTGGAGTTGTAATATTCTGGCTCTCCCATGGATGAAATGTAGCTGAATTCAAAATTAGGGATTGTAAACAAATGGTGATATAAGATTTACAAATTTGACATTGTGAAAATGTACAAGTTGCAAACAATTTGTTGTTGACCGATCATTAATTTATCAAAAAGTCTCTAACAGTAGACACAGAAGAAATTTCATGAAATTATGAACAGCTTCAATCTACTTCTAGGGACAAATATTGCGTGTGGTAAAGCTCTCTACTGTCAACCTGAGGGTCCCCTGGTTCTATCTCTGGTGAGGACCAATGGATATTTCAGGTCTTGGTTCAAGTCCCTCGCTATATCTCCCGAGGTACCTCCAATTGCCATCGGTCTAGGTAGGGGATGAAAAAGAGAGGCACCATAGTAAAAACAGACACTATTAGTGGTCTATTGGATCTAAAAGATTTCAACTCACACACAGTCTATTTCAAGCATGAGAACCACATTCCAGTTCTTTATTAAAAGCTATAAAAAAGACCAGCAATTCTATTATAAAAAGCTGTAAAAAAGACCAGCATTTCTTTATAAAAAGCTATAAAAAGAGCAGCAATTCTTTATAAGCTATAAAAAAGACCAGCAATTCTTTATAAAAAGCTATAAAAAAGACCAGCAATTCTTTATAAAGCTATAAAAAAGACCACAATTCTTTATAAAAAGCTATAAAAAAAGACCAGCAATTCTTTATAAAAGCTATAAAAAGACCAGCAAATCTTTATAAAAAGCTATAAAAAGACCAGCAATTCTTTATAAAGCTATAAAAAAGACCAACAATTCTTTATAAAATGATATAAAAAGACCACAATTCTTTATAATATGATGTAATGAGGTCAGTCAGTATATTCAATTGTTTAAGAAGATTTGATAAAATAAGGTGAAAGAAATAATTTTAAAAAGGGTGGGGGGGGATGCACAAAAGTCAATGAAGAGCTGTCATTTGGCCACTGGTCTATTTCATGCCTGGAACAAGCAGAGGACAAGAAATTTAAATATCAATATAATGTTATTCATTTCAGTGTGCGTTAAATCGAAAGGAAACAATAATTCAAAATGGCGTCATCCCCTGTCTCTCAATTAAATTTTTCTTTTTGATATTATCTACAGTTTTCAATAGTTTCTGTGCTTTTAATAATGAAATGTAAAGGTCCCCAATATCAAAAATTAATAATTAGCATATAATATCATTCAAATCATTGTAGTTTTTATTACAACAGAGCATTTTAACATCGTCAGACTAAACAATAGTAATAATCGAAAATCTCCGACGTCGGCGACGATAAGAATATTGACCGCGTTTTCATATCTAATTTCGTAAATAAAGTCAATATAATATTTTAAAAAAGAAATTCTGCAAATTTCTATACTAATTAAGTTCCCAGCTTTCATACTATTTATTTTTTAAAATAAATACGGCTTTGAATTATTTCTTAATTACAAAATAACAATATGAAGCCTAAAAAACTAGGTCAAAAGGCAATAAAAACATAACAAAAAGACCTTACTGTATACTACATTAAAATTTCATCTAAATTGGTTAACACGGTGGCAGAATGGTTATGCAGCTTGGACTATGTTCACTTTTATGCAGACTCTCCGGGTTCGATTTCGCCCAGTGACATTTGTTTTTATTGTTTTTTTTTTTCAGAATATATTCTTTTAGTTGTTTTAATGAAAAGTAACTCATTAGATCTCTTTGAAATTTTTTTTAATTTAAATAATTTATCTTTTAGGATGTTGTAAGAAAAAGAAACAACAACTAATTAGATTTTTAATTATTTTATAACTTAAAAAAAAAAATTAACACTGAGCGTAACAAGGGTAGGGGGTGTCAAAATCGAAAGTCCCAAGAATCATGCTTTAGGGAGCCCCAAAGAGTGGCCACATTAAATATTAAGTACATAATCTCATGTCATGGTATCGAATGTCAAAATGCAGGGCCCCAAAATCCTAGGTTCGGCAATGGCTTAACAAGTCTATCTTCCGGCAAAGGCTTTGCGGGGTACAGCTAGTACATGTATAACTACACCAAGTCACAGAAAGTGACAAATATATTTTTACGCTGTCCCTTTGTACAGAGTAAATGAATTTTGTTTACAGAAGACTTAAAGGATACACCATGCTGCTGATCCAGTAGGCTATCACCAGACACTGTAAGACGAATGGCACCAGGGGCCAGAACAAAGTACACCACATGTAACTTATGGCTCTGAAATGACAGAAGGAAATATTCTCATTAATAAATACAGTCCTTAAAAAAATGACTTTACAACAGAATAACCATTGAAAAAAAGTGACATAATGCATTATTTCTACCTACTGGGCCATGCTGTAAACAATATGTTTATGGTTTATCTTATATTACAAGATTATGCCTGATATATTGATACATTACGACTGATGTATTTAGAGCAGACTTTTTATATTGTATCAGAACAAACCCAATGACATACTTACACGCTGGCCTCAGAGATAAGTTTGGTGGCCAACATGATACGAGAACATAAGAAGATGACTATCAGCAGGAAGATCAGAAGAATGGTGGCACCAGTGCAGCCTGAATGCAAAAACATTTAGTGTTAAAAACTGTAATCAAGTTTTTTTTCTTATTCTTATGAATTTTTTCAAGATACAAAATAAATGATTTTATTATAAACAAGCTTAAAAAAAAAACCAAATCATATTTAGCTTTAAACCTTTATAATAGTTTCTGCGCAATAAATGAACAATTTTGATTGTATGTAAAAATTTAATAAAACTTGGCAATAGTTTGACTAACCAAATGCTAGCCATGTTTTTGACTGTGATAGGAAATATTCAAAGTCAAACTTGAATTCTTCAGGCAGACCAAACTCTGATGTTACATTCAAAGATTTCAGTTCATAATACTTGGAGTAGCTGTAGTAAGTTCCTGAGGTCACCAGAAATAGAATAAGTTTTATTATGTACTTTAAAGTAATAAAATCATTTGAGTTCTGCATCAGTCAGAACAAGCTTTAAACATTAGTTGTGCTGCCTAGTTTAATAAAGTGTGTCGCCCAGTAAGTTCAAAATCCAGACACTGGGTTGCAAAACAAGTTCATTTTATTTACAATTTCTTTCATTTGTCCTAATACAATATTAGCAAATTTTTCTTTCTCTGTCGCTCAGTCAAAATTCCTGACACCAATAATACCGTATGAGACTATATATATAAAGTCAAGTTCTATTAGCCTTAGAAGGTGATCAGGGCATATAAAGAGATTGAGTGGTTAGCACAAGCCCAACCATTTTTACCTCCCCAACCAAGTTAGGTAACCATTTAAAGCTGGACAGACTTGAGAGGTTTTAACAAACTTTCATCTGGACCTCGAAAAATTCCCTTAGGTTCTCACCGAGGATTAAGCCTGTGACTCACAGGTAGGCAGTTGAGCACTCTACACCGCTCTGCCCCCTATGCCTGTCTGTATAATACACTCTACACCGCTCTGCCACCTATGCCTGCCTGTATAATACACTCTACACCGCTCTGCCACATATACCTGTTTGTATAATATCACCAAAGATTTGACATTCATGATTAACAAAAAAAAAAGGGATTATGAAATCAAGAGTGTAACTCACCAAATCCAAATAGACCAATAAAAAGAAACAGAGTCACCCAGACCATGACTGTTGTGATCCACCGCAGAAGAACAATCCAGATCATCGCCAGGGCCATTGTGATCAATAAACAACTGGACACAGATTGACAAAACAAAGTCATTAAAACAAGTAGTTAAAGGTTTATAGAAGAATGCAGTTAAGTTAAAATACTTTCAGAATGATCTCATTTAATTAGTCACAGCTGATGTCTTACTATTACATATGTTTGCGATATTTATAAGAAATAAAATGAGTTCTTTTAAGATTTTCAAAAATTGGCCTAATTCATCAGCGTAATAATAATTGTTCATAAAACGTAATATAAACTGAGGACTGAAATGAAATGAACAGACTGAAAACAAAAGTTCTGATCACAAGGCCAACTACTCACAAACAAGGCCAACTACTCACACACAAGGCCAACAACTCACACACAAGGCCAACTACTCACACACAAGGCCAACTACTCACACACAAGGCCAACTACTCACACACAAGGCCAACTACTCACACAAGAATAAGATGGGCTGAGTTGACTACGTCCCTGAATAAAAGTTCCATGGTTCCTTTCAGTTTATAGAACTGAGCAATATTTCTGAAGATAAAATGAAAAACATAATCACCATCAAATTATTTCATCATCTAAATTAATGTAACAGAGGTACATCAACAGAATATAAAGCATACAGAAAGCGCATCACAAATGAAAAATGTCTTCCAATAATGCAGCCATTTAAGTTATTTTTAATGGTGCAGTACTTAAATATATCAATAGACAATTGAATGACACACAAATATGGTGGCTTTCTGAAAAAAATCAGTTTAAATTGACAATGCTTGTTCTGTATAATTTATATTCTGACGGTACTGCTGATATATCTGAAAACAAAAAACATAAGATTATGGGATGGAAAATTTGTAAGAGTCATGGTCAGACACTATTTGATACAAACAACTCACATGGTTCCATTCTGAATCAGACCCCCAGTGACCATCTCACGTTGGACAGCACAGTCTGGGTGCCCAGGTTGTCTTTCAGCGCTTCTGCCTTGTCTAAAGCCTTGGCAAATATAAATAAAATACCCTGACCTCCGACTGCATGATGAAAGTTAATGTGTGGACTGTAAGCATCACTTTTTTTTAGTTTTCAAATCATTAAATACAACATTTAGCCAATGAAAGAAACTTGACAGCCAAAAGCATTAGCTAAATTATACTAGTAGAATAGAAGATAATAGCTAAACTGTACTAGTAGAGTAGAAGACATTAGCTAAACTATTCTGGTAGAGTAGAAGACATTAGCTAAACTATACTGGTAGAGTAGAAGACATTAACTAAACTATACTAGTAGAGTAGAAGACATTAGCTAAACTATACTGGTAGAGTAGAAGACATTAGCTAAACTATACTGGTAGAGTAGAAGAGTAAACCAGTAAAAAGTGGGAATTTCAGGGAATGAAAAAAAAAAAGCAGAAATATTGGGGTGGGTTAGTCTCAGGTTAAAGATAGGCACTTGAATTTAATGAAGGTATACATGGCTATTTAAGATCATGAGGGTTAAATAAAAATGGCAAACCATTTAGTCTGATACTAAATCCGTCATCATACAGCTAAAAGAAAAAAGAAAAGAGAGCTGTGATATTTTTGTGTATGGTGTCGGTGTAGTGTGGGTGTGGTGTGTGTGTGAGGGGAGGGGGGGTCTTTGTCCAAAAAGATATTTTACTTTTAAAATAAAAAATTTTAGAGATGTGTTTGAGATTTCAGTTTGTGATTAACCCCATCAATCTTCTCGTACTCATAACATACCAATCAGATAACATGCTCTACGACTAATAACTTGCAAATAAAATGTTAAGTTCAATTACTAATGACTTTAAAAGAAAATCACAAATTCGTTGGCTTATGAACTTACAAATACCGTGGCTGGAGTTCAATGACCACAACCACAAATACAGTGGTAAGTTTCTAGGAGCAGAGCCGATATGCCTTTTTGCAGATAGTCCGATATTTTCCCCTAGTATTTTTGCCGATACCGATATTTTGCTAATAATGAATGGGTGTTTTGCAGATGAAGAAGATTAGAAGAACAAAAGATTTGAAAAGACAGACCGGAAAACCGAAGTTAGAAACACAAACCATGCCTGCATAATCTCAGAAATCTGCATGTTTATTGTTTAAAATTAAAATTATAACAAACAATTAGATGTTTTTTTTTTTACTTGTACACAAACAGAAAAGTAAGAAAAGATTTTAAATAATTAATGTCAAACTAAAAAAAGTAAAAATGTATTAATTGTTAATTGTAACTTCACTAACTTGTGAAAGTTGTGATGAAATTAAAATAATTTCTTGGTTAATCTTTGTAATTTTTTACTGAATTTGCCAATAGCAGATTTTAAAAAAATGTTTGAAAAATTAAAAACACTTAATTATATCAGTAAATCACTTCCACTCAGGTGAACAGTTAACTGGAAGTCTGTAAGGAAACTTTAACTCTGTAAACCGAAACCAGTTTAGTGT
>JAGDYQ010000127.1:163465-175795 GCA_021962125.1 Bulinus truncatus
GGAATACAAAGGAAAAATTGTTTGTACATGCTGTAAGTTTATTAGACTGAAAGAAAAAATTAAGGTTACCCTTATTATAAAGCAACAGTTGCTTATTAAAGAGAGAATGTTTCATCTAATCAAAATCAAAGTTCTTTCACTGACATTAAAACATTGATAATGAAATAAATCAATACAAAAAAATAGATTATCTTTTATGAACATTTTCACTCCAAACAAATTCAAAGTTCGACTTCAAAAAATGGCAATTTTATGGTTTTGTTATTTTTTTTTTTACATTTATTAAAGAAATTAATTTATCTTTGTAATCAAAATGATCTCTTTCATTCAGCTATATTTTTTTTTAATTGACAAAGATATACATTCATAGTTACATGAAAAATTAAAAAAACCATCTTTCAATTTTTTAAGTGCACTTAATTTACTTTTATATCAACAGTGTTTTTATCGAATGGAAAGATTAAAAATGAATGTAGAAAATCCCATTCCTATTTTGAACCAGAAAATTACATTTGTATTTATTTATTAGGGATACATTTAAAGGTAGACTGCTGCATGCAAATGCATGCACTTATGTATAAGAATTTATTTTTTTAAGCATTATCCAGTCCAGCTTTTCAGTAAATATTATCTAACCTTTTGTCAATTATTTCTCCTACCAAAGTAAATAAGAAAACCAGGCACTCTATTCATCTACTTGTGAAACATCTTCAAATTTTTAGATTTGCTCATGTGTAAGGTTTTTCATGCTGGACCCGTCATTTTCTTTCTTGAATCTCTCCACTAGAAACTAGCCAAATTTCATCAGCTAGAATTTTTAACACTACATGTTTTAAAAAACTGAATGAAAAATTACTCATCAGTCAGTTGGAAAGAATGTTACCAGTGAAAAAAAAAATCAAAATGTTATAAACACTCAGAGGCAGCAAACATAAAAAGCCAAAATAAAGAAATATAATTTCTAACGTTTAAGGTTAATGCACATTACACACATAAAGCAGATGCTTGAATTCGACAAGTTAATATGTACCAAAGTGCAATAATTTTACAGGTAAAAATCACTGACTAAAATTTTTTTTTTTTAAATAAAGGAAATGAATCAACAGAACAGAAAAATTATTTCAACTTTCAAAAAACAAGGGAAATAAATCAACAGAACAGAAAAATGATTTCAACTTTCAAAAAAACAAGGGAAATAAATCAACAGAATAGAAAAATGATTTCAACTTTCAAAAAAACAAGGGAAGGAACATTAAGAAAAATAATCTCGTGTCAACTGACAAAGTTCACGGTTCAGAATACAAGAAATGAAAAATTTTAAGGTTCAGTTCATTCGCTGCTGCTTTTTAGGAATGTGGAGATGAGACAGCTTGAGATTCTTATTCTTGTTCATGTAGAATGGTCTTTCACTGCTGCCATCATTGCGCTCTATATCTTCCACTGGAAGCAAAGGGACCCAATGAAGATAATCAAAATTTTCAAGTAGGACTGATATTAACTAGTATTATCTTAAAGTCAATATTTTTTAAACAGCATGATATTTACTTATTAAAATAGAAGTCTAAAACAAGCTGCTGGGAATAGTAATCAAAGAAACTCACTGAAGCAGTGTACAAAAATATATTAAATAAAAGTTCCCTTAGCACCTCGAGGCTGATAAAGGTGAATAATTTAGGGATTGTGTGGCTGGCACACAGCAGAATTTTGTGTGGCAGGCACACAGTATCCACTACGGGAGAATTTTAATTATTTCTCTTCAACCATCTGTTTCATCACTACTAGTTTCAGGAATATGGAATATTTGTTTTCTCCCTATGTGATAATTAGTGGTTCCAATTTTTTTAATCACTGAGAACCTTTTGTGTTTAGACCTAATGAATATGATGGAACTCTTTTATTCTGACTCTACTCTTTGTTTTTTCATTCTTTTTAGTCTCTCCCCTATACACAAGTTCTATGGGCTAACCCCCCCCACCCATCATATTACATTTTGTGAGGGCTTTTTAGTAAAACTAAAAGAAAAATTCATTAAGATAAAAACTTCAAATATATATTTTATGTTGACAAGTTATCATGTGATTTTTTGTTATGTCTATTCACACTGTGAATAATTAAGACATTTATATGAGAAAATAAAAAGTAACCAAGGTAAAACACACAAAATAAAACTTACAGAAACACAAGAAAATCGTGTCAACTGCAATGCTGTACACATCAAAGAAACTGTCAGCTATCAGGTAAGCTCCCAGCACTACAAGCTGTCAAAGAATAACACAAGTGGCATGTTGTTGTTTTTTGCTTTAGTAAACTAATACAATGTTCATGTATAAGACATTGCTGCAGTTATACATTTTATAAACCTGACATTGCTGCAGTTATACATTTTATAAACCTGACATTGCTGCAGTTATACATTTTATAAACCTGACATTGCTGCAGTTATACATTTTATAAACCTTATAAAACTTTTGTAAACAATGAATCTAAAAAATAATAATGACTAAAGCCTAGAACACTTATAAAAACAAATCATTAAAGCGACAAACCACGACAGAGAACAGGAAATAATTCATTTCAGGAACAACTTCTGAAAACAGAGGAACTTTACGCTGGAACCAGAAGAAAGCCATCACCGCTGGGAACAAACAATTTATTTCGCTCCGTTACTTACAAGTTGTCAATATTTTTTAAAAGTTATCAATATTTTAAAAGATTCTAAAAAAAAAAAAACTAGAAAAAATAAAGTTGAAATCAAAACACAACTCACTTAAAAGTGTACAACTAATGCAGTTACCAATATTAAATACTGATTGATATTTATTGAACACCTTACCAATGGCCCCTGTGATCATAAGTTTAGAGATGAACATCAAGAAATCACAGACTTTATCCACAACAGCTGCCCTATAGACATAGAACCATGTAAATAAAAATATTTCATTCCATATAAATGCAAAAAAATACAACAGTAGACAAAATACCTGATTTCAGTCTGTCAATTAATTTGAAATGAAACAATATTAATTAGTAAACATGATTCTAATCTCATCCAGATTTAATAGTTTGACCTAAACAATCAAAAAAATATTTTTTATTTTAAATTAGTTACCTCAAAACATTTCTCATTATCAACATAAATCCATCTTTAGCAGCAGTACAGAAATTACGACCATGAATGGCAATCTTTAAAAAAACACAAAAAAACTTACATTAAACAGTTTTTCCAAAAAAAAAAAAAGAACAAGTTGTGTAAGAATTAATCAAGCTCTGTTAATTTTATTTCCTGCATCAAGGATCGAATATAAGCTTTAAAGTATTGCCAATGATAAACTACCTAACAAGAATAGTTAAAAAACTAGCAAAGTTTGAATGAACCAACCAAAATGTAGGCATTTTTGTTGACGTATCTCAAGAATTTCTCTAAGCACCAAAAGCAGCATCTTAAACACCTGGCACATTTTAAGAAGAAAAAAAAATTAATTTAAAAAAAAACGTAGTAAGAGTTATATCTGATGAATGGCCTAACACTAAATAACAGAGACATTGTTTTTTAAAATGCAAGTCTAAAAATTACAAAAGAAGCAACTTACGTCAGGATGAACTTGGCCACCTTGTTCTCAGATCCTTTCAATTTCCTGTTGATATACTCTAGGAATGCACGGATCATCTGGATGATAGCAATGATGAGAGAACCGAAAGCCAGAGAGCCCGTGTGATATCTGCATGATGAATGGACAAATATATGTATTCAGTGATGGAAAAGGTGAACACGAGAACAGGCAAAGAAGTAAACAGACTACAGGCAGCACATTAGCTAAATAGTAAGATTCCAGCTAAATAGTAAGAGTCCATAATCTGCATCAAGCAGATTGGACTTAAAACCTTCCCACCATCAAGTTACCAGATATATCCCAGTGTTGCAGTAAAGTAGGCCTTGGTTGGATATCATAAAAAGCAATATAGGCCAGTGATAAACAGAAACTCCTTTCTTAAACAATCAATTCTACTATTTTCATATGTTAACCCAATCTTTGAGAAATGTTTTAAGGTAGAAATGTAAGTTAAAAAAAAATAATTTAATCTTTTTTAATTTCCAAGGCAAGAAACAAACAATTAATGAATAAAAAAAAAACTAATGTATTTTTAATTTAACACTAAACTGAAAAAGAATGACTGATTAACATAAAAAGTTGCCTTAACCCTGTGAATAATAATTCAAACTTTTTTCATTGTTCAATAAACATGATTAGACCAATAGCAAAAAGATGAAAAAGTAAATGATGACAGTTTTTAGTTGTTGATGAGCTTGCACATTCCCAATTGCAAAATATTACCACATTTTATTACACAGAATTTTATTCCTAGGCAGGATAAAGCTTGGATAACGACAAGATGGATGACAGTCTATATGCATTAAGCATTACTTTTTCAAATGAAGCTAAATGGTGAAGTATAGCAAGCAAACTGCATAAAGTTTAATTTTCTAACACAAAGGAAATGTCTATATGTCTATAAAACTGAACTCAGACTTCTATAAAAAGATGACCACAAAAGAAATGTCTATATGTCTTTAAAACTGACCTCAGACTTCTATAAAAAAGATGACCACAAAGAAAATGTCGGTATGTCTATAAAACTGACCTCAGACTTCTATAAAAAGATGACCACAAAGGAAATGTGGGTATGTCTTTGCTCTTATCCCAGGCCCAGTAGTAGGAAGCAAAAGCTCCAGCCAAAGTGATCTGCTCAAGGGCAATGATGAAGTTCATCAGCCAGAAAAACATGAACAGCATGAAGATCAACATGGCCGTCTTGTACCTGGCGAAATATCAAAAGTTTCAACACCGAGTCATGGCAGTAGATCAATTTACTTTATTTTTTTATCCCTAATAAAGAACCCTTGAGAAAAACAGTGAATAGTATAACTTACATGTCCCCGCCATATCTAACAAAGCTGCACAGATCACCTAGAGTTGCATTTCCCTGAAAACATTTATTTGAAAATTTATCAAAATAATATTTGCAAATAATTTTTTAGCATTAAATTGGTGAAAGATTAGCATAGAATTAAATGGAAAAGAATTTTCTTGAAATGAAATTGGCTTAAAATCTCCTAGAATCAAAGTTGTATAAAATTTTTCAAGAATGTCAATTCCAAGTAAAGGGAGAAATATAATTTCTAAATAATGTCTTTGATGATTAAAATTATATAAATAGAGTTTTATTTAATTCCATTTTCATTTAACATTCTTATGATATGAGTATTTGAAAATGAATAATGGTTAAAGACTTAAGTTTTAAGAAATTCAAATGCAATAGAACTAAAGAACATTTTTGTACCGATGGATCACAAGGAAGACGAGCTAGTATGGTGTTAATCTCATTGGTGGAGTTGTAATATTCTGGCTCTCCCATGGATGAAATGTAGCTGAATTCAAAATTAGGGATTGTAAACAAATGGTGATATAAATTTACAAATCTGACATTGTGAAAATGTACAAGTTGCAAACAGATTTGTTGTTGACCAATCATTAATTTTTCAAAAAAGTCTAGCAGTAGACACAGAAGAAATTTCATGAAATTATGAACAGCTTCAATCTATTTCTAGGGACAAATGGTGATGTGGTAAAGCTCTCAACTGTCAACCTGAGGGTCCCAGGTTCTATCTCTGATGAGGATCAATAGATATTTCAGGTCTTGGTTAAAGTCCCCGCTATATCTCCCGTGGTACCCCCAATGCCATCGGTCATGGTGGGGATGAAAGAAGGCACCATAGAAAAAACAGACCTATTAGTGGTCTATTGGATCTAAAAGATTTCAACTCACACACAGTCTATTTCAACTCACACACAGTCTATTTCAACTCACACACAGTCTATTTCAACTCACACACAGTCTATTTCAACTCACACACAGTTTATTTCAACTCACACACAGTCTATTTAAAGCATGAGAACCACATTCCACTTCTTTATAAAAAAGCTATAAAAAAAAGACCAGCAATTCTTTATAAAATGTTATAATAAGGTCAGTCAGTATATTCAATTGTTTAAGAAGATTTGATAAAATAAGGTGAATAAATAATTTTAAAAAGGGTGGGGGGGGGATGCACAAAAGTCAATTTGGCCACTGGTCTATTTCATGCCTGGAACAAGCAGAGGACAAAAAATTTAAATATCATATATAATGTTATTCATTTCCAGTGTGCGTTAAATCGAAAGAGGGAAACAATAATTCAAAATGGCGTCATCCCCTGTCTCTCAATTAAATTTTTCTTTTTGATATTATCTACAGTTTTCAATAGTTTCTGTGCTTTTAATAATGAAATGTAAAGGTCCCCAATATCAAAAATTAATAATTAGCATATAATATCATTCAAATCATTGTAGTTTATTACAACAGAGCATTTTAACATCGTCAGACTCAAATAATAGTAATAATCAGAAATTCCACGTCATTATACTTATAAGTAACAATGACCGCTTACATCTAATTTCGTAAATAAAGTCAATATAATATTTAAAAGAAATTCTGCAAATTTCTATACTAATTAAGTTCTAGCTTTACATACTATTTATTTTTTAAATAAATACTGCTTTGAATTATTTCTTAATTACAAAATAACAATATAGGCCTAAAAAACTAGGTCAAAAAGTAATGTAGAAAACATAACCGAGTAAATAATTTTCTTATACTACATTAAAATTACATCCTAAATTGGTTAAGCACGTGCAGAATGGTTATGCAGCTTGGACTATGTTCACTTTTATGCAGACTCTCCGGGTTCGTATTTCGTTCCTTTCAGTGACATTTGTTTTTATTGTTTTTTTTTTCAGAACATATTCTTTTTAGTTGTTTTAATGAAAAGTAACTCATTAGATTCCTTTGAAATTTTTTTAATTTAAATAATTTATCTTTTTAGGATGTTGTGTGCAGAAACAACAACTAATTAGATTTTTAATTTTTTATTTTATAACTCTTAAAAAAAAAAATTAACACAGAGGCGTAACTAGGGTGGGGGGGTGTCCAAAATCGAAAGTCCCACCGGGCTCCTGCTTTAGGGGAGCCCCCAAAATTATTTTTTACATTAAATATTAAGTACATAATCTCATGTCATGGTATCGAATGTCAAAATGCAGGGCCCCAAAATCCTAGGCTCTGCAATGGCTTAACAAGTCTATCTTCCGCAAAGACAGTTTTTATGGCAGTATATACATGAGAATTACACTGTCACAGAAAGTGACAAATATATTTTTACGCTGTCCCTTTGTACAGAGTAAATGAATTTTGTTTACAGAAGACTTAAAGGATACACCATGCTGCTGATCCAGTAGGCTATCACCAGACACTGTAAGACGAATGGCACCAGGGGCCAGAACAAAGTACACCACATGTAACTTATGGCTCTGAAATGACAGAAGGAAATATTCTCATTAATAAATACAGTCCTTAAAAAAATGACTTTACAACAGAATAACCATTGAAAAAAAGTGACATAATGCATTATTTCTACCTACTGGGCCATGTGCTGCAAATGTTATGTTATATTTATTCTAGTTGTTTTAAGATTATGCCTAATATATTGATACATTACGACTGATGTATTTAGAGCAGACTTTTTATATTGTATCAGAACAAACCTAACACATACTTACACGCTGGCCTCAGAGATAAGTCGGTGGCCACCATGACACGAGAACATGGGCAGACACTTATCAGCAGGAAGATCAGAAGAATGGTGGCACCAGTGCAGCCTGAATGCAAAAACATTTAGTGTTAAAAACTGTAATCAAGTTTTTTTTCTTATTCTTATGAATTTTTTCAAGATACAAAATAAATGATTTTATTATAAACAAGCTTAAAAAAAAAAACAAATCATATTTAGCTTTAAACCTTTATAATAATAGTTTTCGCAATAAATGAACAATTTTGATTGTATGTAAAAGTACTTTAATAAAATCAAGCAATAGTTTGATCAACTCAAATGCTAGCCATGTTTTTGACTGTGATAGGAAGAGTTCAAAGTCAAACTTGAATTCTTCAGGCAGACCAAACTCTGATGTTACATCTTCAAAGATTTCAGTTCATAATATCATGGGAGTAGCTGTAGTAAGTTCCTGAGGTCACTAGAGCAGAATAAGCTTTATTATGTACTTTAAAGTAATAAAATCATTTGAGTTCTGCATCAGTCAGAACAAGCTTTAAACATTTAGCTAGTTGTCTAGTTTAATAAAGTGTACGCCCAGTAAGTTCAAAATCCTAGACACTGGGTTGCAAAACAAGTTCATTTTATTTACAATTTCTTTCATTTGTCCTAATACAATATTAGCAAATTTTTCTTTCTCTGTCGCTCAGTCAAAATTCCTGACACCAATAATACCGTATGAGACTATATATAGAAAGTTTATGTTCTATTAGCTTTGAGAAGGTGATCAGGGCATATAAAGAGATTGAGTGGTTAGCACAAGCCCAACTATTTGACCTCCCCAACCAAGTTAGGTAACCATTTAAAGCTGGACAGACTTGAGAGGTTTTAAATAAATTCATCTGGACCTCGAAAAATTCCCTTAGGTTCTCACCGAGATGCTAAGCCTGAGACTGCCAGGTAGGCAGCTGGGAGCACTCTATGCCACCGCTCTGCCCCCTTTGATGCCTGTCTGTATAATACACTCTACACCGCTCTGCCACCTATGCCTACCTGTATAATACACTTTACACCGCTTCTAGCACATATACCTGTTTGTATAATATCACCAAAGATTTGACATTCACGATTAACAAAAAAAGTGATTATGAAATCAAGAGTGTAACTCACCAAATCCAAATAGACCAATAAAAAGAAATAGAGTCACCCAGACCACGTGACTGCTGTGATCCACCGCAGATGAACAATCCAGATCATCGCATGAGCCATTGTGATCAATAAACAACTGGACATAGATTGACAAAACAAAGTCATTAAAACAAGTAGTTAAAGGTTTATAGAAGAATGCAGTTAAGTTAAAATACTTTCAGAATGATCTCATTTAATTAGTCACAGCTGATGTCTTACTATTACATATGTTTGCGATATTTATATAGAAATAAAATAGTTCTTTAAGATTTTCAAAAATTGGCCTAATTCATCAGAGTAGTAATAATTGTTCATAAAACGTAATATAAATCTGAGGACTGAAATGAAATGAACAGACTGAAAACAAAAGTTCTGATCACAAGGCCAACTACTCACAAACAAGGCCAACTACTCACACACAAGGCCAACAACTCACACACAAGGCCAACTACTCACACACAAGGCCAACTACTCACACACAAGGCCAACTACCTCATTACTAAGGCGCTTTAACCCTACTCACACAAGAATAAGATGGGCTGAGCGACTACGTCCCTGAATAAAAGTTCCATGGTTCCTTTCAGTTTATAGAACTGAGCAATATTTCTGAAGATAAAATGAAAAACATAATCACTATCAAATTATTTCATCATCTAAATTAATGTAACAGAGTGTACATCAACAGAATATAAAGCATATTAGAAAGCTTTGATCATCACAAATGAAAAATGTCTTCCAATAATGCAGCCATTTAAGTTATTTTTAATGGTGCAGTACTTAAATATATCAATAGACAATTGAATGACACACAAATATGGTGGCTTTCTGAAAAAATCAGTTTAAATTGACAATGCTTGTTCTGTATAATTTATATTCTGACGTATACTGCTGATATATCTGAAAACAAAAAAACATAAGATTATGGGATGGAAAATTTGTAAGAGTCATGGTCTGATCACTATTTGATACAAACAACCTACACATGGTTCCATTCTGGAACTAGAATCCCAGTGACCACCTCACCGTTGGACCTTTTGATCTCGTTGCCCAGGTTGTCTTTCAGCGCTTCTGCCTTGTCTAAAGCCTTGGCAAATATACTTGGCATACACCGGCCTACGACTGCATGATGAAAGTTAATGTGTGGACTGTAAGCATCACTTTTTTTTAGTTTTCAAATCATTAAATACAACATTTAGCCAATGAAAGAAACTTGACAGCCAAAAGCATTAGCTAAATTATACTAGTAGAATAGAAGATAATAGCTAAACTGTACTAGTAGAGTAGAAGACATTAGCTAAACTATTCTGGTAGAGTAGAAGACATTAGCTAAACTATACTGGTAGAGTAGAAGACATTAACTAAACTATACTAGTAGAGTAGAAGACATTAGCTAAACTATACTGGTAGAGTAGAAGACATTAGCTAAACTATACTGGTAGAGTAGAAGAGTAAACCAGTAAAAAGTGGGAATTTCAGGGAATGAAAAAAAAAAAGCAGAAATATTGGGGTGGGTTAGTCTCAGGTTAAAGATAGGCACTTGAATTTAATGAAGGTATACATGGCTATTTAAGATCATGAGGGTTAAATAAAAATGGCAAACCATTTAGTCTGATACTAAATCCGTCATCATACAGCTAAAAGAAAAAAGAAAAGAGAGCTGTGATATTTTTGTGTATGGTGTCGGTGTAGTGTGGGTGTGGTGTGTGTGTGAGGGGAGGGGGGGTCTTTGTCCAAAAAGATATTTTACTTTTAAAATAAAAAATTTTAGAGATGTGTTTGAGATTTCAGTTTGTGATTAACCCCATCAATCTTCTCGTACTCATAACATACCAATCAGATAACATGCTCTACGACTAATAACTTGCAAATAAAATGTTAAGTTCAATTACTAATGACTTTAAAAGAAAATCACAAATTCGTTGGCTTATGAACTTACAAATACCGTGGTAGGTTCTATGGCTTATAACTTACAAATACAGTGGTAAGTTCTAGGGAGCGACCGATATGCCTTTTTGCAGATAGTCCGATATTTTCCCCTAGTATTTTTGCCGATACCGATATTTTGCTAATAATGAATGGGTGTTTTGCAGATGAAGAAGATTAGAAGAACAAAAGATTTGAAAAGACAGACCGGAAAACCGGGTTAGAAACACAAACCATGCCTGCATAATCTCAGAAATCTGCATGTTTATTGTTTAAAATTAAAATTATAACAAACAATTAGATGTTTTTTTTTTTACTTGTACACAAACAGAAAAGTAAGAAAAGATTTTAAATAATTAATGTCAAACTAAAAAAAGTAAAAATGTATTAATTGTTAATTGTAACTTCACTAACTTGTGAAAGTTGTGATGAAATTAAAATAATTTTCTTGGTTAATCTTTGTAATTTTTACTGAATTTACTTGTAGCAGATTTTAAAAAAATGTTTGAAAAATTAAAAACACTTAATTATATCAGTAAATCACTTCACTCAGGTGAACAGTTAACTGGAAGTCTGTAAGGAAACTTTAACTCTGTAAACCGAAACCAGTTTAGTGTTACTAAATTAGATTTTTAAAAAATGTATCGGCAGCCAAAAAACGGCCGGTCCGATAGTTAACCCATAGTGCTGATATCGGTTCGATTATCGGTCGTTCCCTACAAAAATCGGCTGATCCGATATTAACCGATAGTGCCAATATCGGTCCGATACCGTTACCGATCCGATTATCGGTCGCTCCCTAGTAAGTTCTATAACATACAAAGAGTGAGACTTACTTGGTTTTGATTCCAGGTAGTATGCGGCACACAGGTGATCTTTGACAAGTTTCTCAACATTCATCTGGAATGTGAGTTGGAAAAAAAAAACAATGGGTTAAAAAACCAACTGAATGTCAATATTTTATCTGAATGTCAATATTTTATCTGAATGTCAATATTTTATCTGAATGTCAATATTTTATCTGAATGTCAATATTTTATCTGAATGTCAATATTTTATCTGAATGTCAATATTTTATCTGAATGTCAATATTAGATCTGAATGTCAATATTTTATCTGAATGTCCATATTAGACCTGAATGTCAATATTTTATCTGAATGTCATATAACTGAATGTCAATATTAGATCTTTTGTCAACTGAGTAAAGTCAAAACAAACAACATATTGTGCGATGCGTAATTTAAAGTTGAGTTAAAGTACAACCATCTATCTGCCAATAAATCAAGTTTAGAAAATTTAAACTACCAAACTGTGTATTAGATAATATTGTTTCTAAAAAAAAAAATGATTTTAATTTATTAACTTCTATGCTTCAGTTAAAAAAAATGACTGACATGAGGCACCACCCAGACTTGGGGATCTGAAACATTAATAAGTTTTAATCATGTGTTTTTCCATTTGCAGCCAAGTTAATATAGTTTTTTTAGTCTCTCCACAGCTGTTATTCTGAGTGTTTGATCTAATTGTACAATGAGGCAACCTGGCAGGGGAGAAAGAAGACTTTCAACATAAA
>JAGDYQ010000127.1:176295-188799 GCA_021962125.1 Bulinus truncatus
CGTCTGTGTTGACCGTCTGTGTTGACCGTCTGTGTTGACCGTCTGTGTTGACCGTCTGTGTTGACCGTCTGTGTTGACCGTCTGTGTTGACTGTCTGTGTTGACTGTCTGTGTTGACTGTCTGTGTTGGCTGTCTGTGTTGACTGTCTGTGTTGACTGTCTGTGTTGGCTGTCTGTGTTGACTGTCTGTGTTGACTGTCTGTGTTGGCTGTCTGTGTTGACTGTCTGTGTTGAAAGTCTTCAACTCTCCCCCTGCCACCGTTGCCTCATTGTACAATTAGATCAAACACTCAAGAATAACAGCTGTGGAGAGACTAAAAAAAAATATATTAACTTGGCTAAATGGAAAACACATGATTAAAACCTTAATGTTCAGATCCCCAAGTCTGGGAGGTGCCTCATGTCAGTCATATTTTTTTAAACTGAAACATAGAAGTTAATAATTAAAATCATTTTTTTTTTTTTTTAGAAATAATAATATTAATACACAGTGCAATTTAGTTTAGGTACACTAAACTTGATTTATTGGCAGGTAGATGGTTGTACTTTAACTCAACTTTAAATTACGCATCGCACAATATGTTGTTTGTTTTGACTTTACTCAGTTGACAAAAGATCCAATATTGACATTCAGTTATATGACATTCAGATCTAATATTGACATTCAGATCTAATATTGACATTCAGATCCAATATTGACATTCAGTTATATGACATTCAGATAAAATATTGACATTCAGATAAAATATTGACATTCAGATCTAATTTTGACATTCAGATCTAAAATTGACATTCAGATCTAATATTGACATTCAGATAAAATACTGACATTCAAATCTGATATTGACATTCAGATCTAATATTGACTTTCAGTTGGTTTTTTTAACCCATTGTTGTTTGTTTTTTTTTCAACTCACATCCAGATGAATGTTGAGAAACTTGTCAAAGATCACCTGTGTGCCGCATACTACCTGGAATCAAAACCAAGTAAGTCTCACTCTTTGTATGTCATAGAACCTACCACTGTATTTGTAAGTTATAAGTCATAGAACTTACCACTGTATTTGTAAGTTATAAGTCATAGAACTTACCACTGTATTTGTAAGTTATAAGTCATAGAACCTACCACGATATTTGTAAGTTCATAAGCCAATGAATTTGTGATTTTCTTTTTAAAGTCATTAGTGATGGAACTTAACATTTTTATCTGCAAGTTATTAGTCGTAGAGCTTGTTATCTGATTGGTATGTTATGAGTACGAGAAGATTGATGGTGGCGTTAATCACAAACTGAAATCTCAAACACATCTCTAGAATTTTTTATTTTAAAAGTAAAATATCTTTTTGGACAAAGACCCCCCCCCTCAGACACACATCACACCCACACTACACCGACACCATACACAAAAATATCACAGCTCTCTTTTCTTTTTTCTTTTAGCTGTATGATGGCGGATTTAAGTATCAGACTAAATGGTTGGCCAGTTTTACTTAACCCTTATGATCTTAAATATCCATGTATGCCTTCATTAAATTCAAGTGCCTAACTTTAACCCGAGACTAACCCACCCCAATATTTCTGTTTTTTTTTTTTCATCCCCTGAAGATTCCCACTTTTTACTGGTTTACTCTTCTACTCTACCAGTATAGTTTAGCTAATGTCTTCTACTCTACCAGTATAGTTTAGCTAATGTCTTCTACTCTACCAGTACAGTTTAGCTAATGTCTTCTACTCTACCAGTATAGTTTAGCTAATGTCTTCTACTCTACCAGTATAGTTTAGCTAATGTCTTCTACTCTACCAGTATAGTTTAGCTAATGTCTTCTACTCTACCAGTATAGTTTAATGTCTTCTACTCTACCAGTATAGTTTAGCTAATGTCTTCTACTCTACCAGTACAGTTTAGCTAATGTCTTCTACTCTACCAGTATAGTTTAGCTAGCGCTTTTGACTGTCAAGTTACTTTCTTTCATTGGCTAAATGTTGTATTTAATGATTTGAAAACTAAAAAAAAAGTGATACTTACAATCCACACAATAACTTTCATCATGCAGTTGTAGGCCGGTGTATGCCAAGTATATTTGCCAAGGCTTTAGACAAGGCGGAAGCGCTGAAAGACAACCTGGGCAACGAGATTAAAAGGTCCAACGGTGAGATGGTCACTGGGGGTCTGATTCAGAATGGAACCATGTGAGTTGTTTGTATCAAATAGTGTCTGACCATGACTCTTACAAATTTTCCATCCCATAATCTGATGTTTTTTGTTTTCAGATATATCAGCAGTACCGTACCGTCAGAATATAAATTATACAGAACAAGCATTGTCAATTTAAACTGATTTTTTTCAGAAAGCCACCATATTTGTGTGTCATTCAATTGTCTATTGATATATTAAAGTACTGCACCATTAAAAATAACTTAAATGGCTGCATTAGTGGAAGACTTTTTCAATTGTGGTGCGCTTTCTGTATAATTTATATTCTGTTGATGTACCTCTGTTACATTAATTTAGATGATGAAATAATTTGATGGTGATTATGATTTTTCATTTTATCTTAAGCAATATTGCTCAGTTCTATAAACTGAAAGGAACCATGGAACTTTTGTTCAGGGACGTAGTCAATTCAGCCCATCTTATTCTTGTGTGAGTATTTGGTCTTGTGATCAGAACTTTTGTTTTCAGTCTGTTCATTTCATTTCTGTCCTCAGTTTATATTACCTTTTATGAAAAATTATTATTACCCTGTTGAATTAGGCTAACTTTTGAAAATCTTAAAAGAACTCATTTTATTTCTTATAAATATTGCAAACATATGTAATAGTAAGACATCAGCTGTGAGTAATTAAATGAGATCATTCAGAATGTAATAGTAAGACATCAGCTGTGAGTAATTAAATGAGATCATTCTGAATGTAATAGTAAGACATCAGCTGTGACTAATTAAATGAGATCATTCAGAATGTAATAGTAAGACATCAGCTGTGAGTAATTAAATGAGATCATTCTGAATGTAATAGTAAGACATCAGCTGTGACTAATTAAATGAGATCATTCAGAATGTAATAGTAAGACATCAGCTGTGAGTAATTAAATGAGATCATTCTGAATGTAATAGTAAGACATCAGCTGTAAGTAATTAAATGAGATCATTCTGAATGTAATAGTAAGACATCAGCTGTGAGTAATTAAATGAGATCATTCAGAATGTAATAGTAAGACATCAGCTGTGAGTAATTAAATGAGATCATTCTGAATGTAATAGTAAGACATCAGATGTGAGTAATTAAATGACATCATTCTGAATGTAATAGTAAGACATCAGCTGTGAGTAATTAAATGACATCATTCTGCATGTAATAGTAAGACATCAGCTGTGAGTAATTAAATGACATCATTCTGAAAGTATTTTAACTTAACTGCATCCTTCTATAAACCTTTAACCACTTGTTTTAATGACTTTGTTTTGTCCATCTGTGTCCAGTTGTTTATTGATCACAATGGTCCTGGCGATGATCTGGATTGTTCTTCTGCGGTGGATCACAACAGTCATGGTCTGGGTGACTTTGTTTCTTTTTATTGGTCTGTTTGGCTTTGGTGAGTCACACTCTTGATTTCATAATCCCTTTTTTTTTTTGTTAATCATGAATGTCAAATCTTAGGTGATATTATACAAAGGTTTTATATACAGTGCAGGCACAGGTGGCAGAGGGGTGTAGAGTGCTCACAGGTTAAATCCTCGGTGAGAACACAAGGGAATGTTTCCAGGTCCAGATGAAAGTTTGTTAAAACCTCTCAAGTCTGCCCAGCTTTAAATGGGTACCTAACTTAGTTGGGGAAGTATAAACTGCTGGGCTTGTGCTAACCACATAATCCCTTTATATGCCCTGATCACCTTCTAAGGCTAAGGGTAGTGTTGTTTTAGTCCCAGGTCATATTTTAGTTTCAGTTTTTATTTCGTTTTTTCTGTAATAATTTTAGTTTTCGTCTAGTTTTAGTCTTGCTTCTAATTTTAGTTTTAGTTCTCGTTGACGAAAAGTCAACATTTTCGTTAACGAAGGTTTTAGTTTTAGTTTTCGTGAACGAAAGCAACACTATATTTTAGTTTCAGTTTTTATTTCGTTTTTTCTGTAATAATTTCAGTTTTCATCTAGTTTTAGTCTTGCTGCTAATTTTAGTTTTAGTTTTAGTTCTCGTTGACGAAAACAACACTGGCTAAGGGAACTTGACTTTATATATAGTCTCTTAAGGTATTATTGGTGTCAGGAATTTTGACTGAGTGACAGAGAAAGAAAATTTGCTAATATTGTATTAGGACCAATCAAAGAAATTGTAAATAAAATGAACTTGTTTTGCAACCCAGTGTCTGGATTTTGAACTTAATGGGCGACACACTTTATTAAACTAGGCATCACAACTATGTTTAAAGCTTGCTCTGACTGATGCAGAACTCAAATCATTTTATTACTTTAAAGTACATAATAAAACTCATTCTTTTTCTGGTGACCTCAGGAACTTACTACAGCTACTCCAAGTATTATGAACTGAAATCTTTGAATGTAACATCAGAGTTCGGTCTGCCTGAAGAATTCAAGTTTGACTTTGAATATTTCCTATCACAGTCAAAAACATGGCTAGCATTTGGTTAGTCAAACTATTGCCAAGTTTTATTAAATTTTTACATACAATTAAAATTGTTCATTTATTGCGAAAACTATTACTATAAAGGTTTAAAGCAAATATGATTTGGTTTTTTTTTTAAGCTTGTTTATAATTTATTTTGCATCTTGAAAAAATTCATAAGAATAAGAAAATAAACTTGATTACAGTTTTTAACATTAAATGTTTTTGCTTTCAGGCTGCACTGGTGCCACCATTCTTCTGATCTTCCTGCTGATAGTCATCTTCTTATGTTCTCGTATCATGTTGGCCACCAAACTTATCTCTGAGGCCAGCGTGTAAGTATGTCGTTGGGTTGTTCTGATACAATATAAAAAAAGTCTGCTCCAAATACATCAGTCGTAATGTATCAATATATCAAGCGTAATCTTGTAATATAAGATAAACCATAAACATATTGTTTACAATATGGCCCACTAGGTAGAAATAATGCACTATGTCACTATTTTTCAATGTTTACAGCATGGCCCATTAGGTAGAAATAATACACTATGTCACTATTTTTCAATGGTTATTCTGTTGTAAAGTCATTTTTTGTAAAGACTGTATTATTAATCAGAATATTTCTTTTTCTGTCATTTCAGAGCCATAAGCTACATGTGGTGTACTTTGTTCTGGCCCCTGGTGCCATTCGTCTTACAGTGTCTGGTGATAGCCTATTGGATCAGCAGCATGGTGTATCCTTTAAGTCTTCTGTAAACAAAATTTATTTAACTCTCTACAAAGTGACAGCGTAAAAATATATTTCTGTCACTTTCTGTGACTTGGTGTAGTTATACATGTATATTTAAATTTTTGTCCTCTGCTTGTTCCAGGCATGAAATAGACCAGTGGCCAAATGACAGCTCTTCATTGACTTTTGTGCATCCCCCCCCCCTTTTAAAATTATTTCTTCACCTTTTTTTATCAAATCTTCTTAAAAAATTGAATATACTGACTGACCTCATTACATCATATTATAAAGAATTGCTGGTCTTTTTTATATCATTTTATAAAGAATTGCTGGTCTTTTTTATAGCTTTTTATAAAGAATTGCTGGTCTTTTTTATAGCTTTTTATAAAGATTTGCTGGTCTTTTTTATAGCTTTTTATAAAGAATTGCTGGTCTTTTTTATAGCTTTTTATAAAGAATTGCTGGTCTTTTTTATAGCTTTTTATAAAGAATTGCTGGTCTTTTTTATAGCTTTTTATAAAGAATTGCTGGTCTTTTTTATAGCTTTTTATAAAGAATTGCTGCTCTTTTTTATAGCTTTTTATAAAGAAATGCTGGTCTTTTTTACAGCTTTTTATAAAGAATTGCTGGTCTTTTTTATAGCTTTTAATAAAGAACTGGAATGTGGTTCTCATGCTTGAAATAGACTGTGTGTGAGTTGAAATCTTTTAGATCCAATAGACCACTAATAGTGTCTGTTTTTACTATGGTGCCTTCTTTCATCCCCACCATGACCGATGGCAATTGGAGGTACCCCGGGAGATATAGCGGGGACTTGAACCAAGACCTGAAATATCCATTGGTCCTCACCAGAGATAGAACCAGGGACCCTCAGGTTGACAGTAGAGAGCTTTACCACACGACCATTTGTCCCTAGAAGTAGACTGAAGCTGTTCATAATTTCATGAAATTTCTTCTGTGTCTACTGTTAGAGACTTTTTGATAAATTAATGATCGGTCAACAACAAATCTGTTTGCAACTTGTACATTTTCACAATGTCAAATTTGTAAATTTATATCACCATTTGTTTACAATCCTTAATTTTGAATTCAGCTACATTTCATCCATGGGAGAGCCAGAATATTACAACTCCACCAATGAGATTAACACCATACTAGCTCGTCTTCCTTGTGATCCATCGGTACAAAAATGTTCTTTAGTTCTATTGCATTTGAATTTCTTAAAACTTAAGTCTTTAACCATTATTCATTTTTAAATACTCACATCATAAGAATGTTAAATGAAAATGGAATTAAATAACACTCTGTTTATATAATTTTAATTGTCAAAGACATTATTTAGAAATTATATTTCCCCCTTTACTTGGAATTGACATTCTTAAAAATTTTATACAAATTTGATTCTAGGAGATTTTAAGCCAATTTCATTTCAAGAAAATTCTTTTCCATTTAATTCTATGCTAATCTTTCACCAATTTAATGCTAAAAAATTATTTACAAATATTATTTTGATAAATTTTTGAATAAATATGTTTTCAGGGAAATGCAACTCTAGGTGATCTGTGCAGCTTTGTTAGATATGGCGGGGACACGTAAGTTATACTATTCACTGTTTTTCTCAAGTTTCTTTATTAGGGATAAAAAGATAAAGTAAATTAATCTATTGCCATGACTCGGTGTTGAAACTTTTGATATTTCGCCAGGTACAAGACGGCCATGTTGATCTTCATGCTGTTCATGTTTTTCTGGCTGATGAACTTCATCATTGCCCTTGAGCAGATCACTTTGGCTGGAGCATTTGCTTCTTACTACTGGGCCTGGGATAAGAGCAAAGACATACCCACATTTCCTTTGTGGTCATCTTTTTATAGAAGCCTGAGGTCAGTTTTATAGACATATAGACATTTCCTTTGTGGTCATCTTTTTATAGAAGTCTGAGGTCAATTTTATAGACATACCGACATTTCCTTTGTGGTCATCTTTTTATAGAAGTCTGAGGTCAGTTTTATAGACATATAGACATTTCTTTTGTGGTCATCTTTTTTATAGAAGTCTGAGGTCAGTTTTAAAGACATATATAGACATTTCCTTTGTGGTCATTTTTTATAGAAGTCTGAGGTCAGTTTTAAAGACATATAGACATTTCTTTTGTGGTCTTCTTTTTTATAGAAGTCTGAGGTCAGTTTTAAAGACATATATAGACATTTCCTTTGTGTTAGAAAATTAAACTTTATGCAGTTTGCTTGCTATAACTTCACCATTTAGCTTCATTTGAAAAAGTAATGATTAATGCATATAGACTGTCATCCATCTTGTCGTTATCCAAGCTTTATCCTGCCTAGGAATAAAATTCTGTGTAATAAAATGTGGTAATATTTCGCTATTGGGAATGTGCAAGCTCATCAACAACTAAAAACTGTCATCATTTACTTTTTTCATCATTTTGCTTTTGGTCTAATCATATTTATTGAACAATGAAATAAGTTTGAATTATTATTCACGGGGTTAAGGCAACTTTTTATGTTAATCAGTCATTCTTTTTCAGTTAAGTGTTAAATTAAAAATACATAGTTTTTTTTTTTTTTATTCATTAATTGTTTGTTTCTTGCCTTGGAAATTAAAAAAAGGTTAAATTATTTTTTTTTTAACTTACATTTCTACCTTAAAACATTTTCTCAAAGATTGGGTTAACATATGAAAATAGTATACTCAATAGAATTGATTGTTCAAGAAAGGAGTTTCTGTTTATCACTGGCCTATATTGCTTTTTATGATATCCAACCAAGGCCTACTTTACTGCAACACTGGGATATATCTGGTAACTTGATGGTGGGAAGGTTTATAAGTCCAATCTGCTTGACGCAGTTTATGGACTCTTACTATTTAGCTGTAATTTTACTATTTAGCTAATGTGCTGCCTGTAGTCTGTTTACTTCTTTGCCTGTTCTCGTGTTCACCTTTTCAGTCACTGAATACATATATTTGTCCATTCATCATGCAGATATCACACAGGCTCTCTGGCTTTCGGTTCTCTCATCATCGCCATCATCCAGATGATCCGTGCATTCCTAGAGTATATCAACAGGAAATTGAAAGGATCTGAGAACAAGGTGGCCAAGTTCATCCTGACGTAAGTTGCTTCTTTTGTAATTTTTAGACTTGCATTTTAAAAAACAATGTCTCTGTTATTTAGTGTTAGGCCATTCATCAGATATAACTCTTACTACGTGTATTTTGCAATTAATTTTTTTTTCTTCTTAAAATGCGCAAGGTGTTTAAGATGCTGCTTTTGGTGCCTAGAGAAATTCTTGAGATACATCAACAAAAATGCCTACATTTTGGTTGGTTCATTCAAACTTTGCTAGTTTTTTAACTATTCTTGTTAGGTAGTTTATCATTGGCTATACTTTAAAGCTTATATTCGATCCTTGATGTAGGAAATCAAATTAACAGAGCTTGATTAATTCTTACACAACTTGTTTTTTTTTTTTTGTGGAAAAACTGTTTAATTTAAGTTTTTTTTGTGTTTTTTTTTGAAGATTGCCATTCATGGTCGTAATTTCTGTACTGCTGCTAAAGATGGATTTATGTTGATCATGAGAAATGTTTTGAGGTAACTAATTTAAAATAAAAAATATTTTTTTGATTGTTTATGTCAAACTATTAAATCTGGATGAGATTAGAATCATGTCTACTAATTAATATTGTTTCATTTCAAATTAACTGGCAAACTGAAATTAGGTGTTTTGTCTACTGTTATATTTTTTTGTATTTATATGGAATGAAATATTTTTATTTACATGGATCTGTGTCTATAGGGCAGCTGTTGTGGATAAAGTCTGTGATTTCTTGATGTTCATTTCTAAACTTATGATCACAGGGGCCATCGGTAAGGTTTTCAATAAATTTCTATCAGTATCTATTATTGGTAACTGCATTAGTTGTAAACTTTTAGTGAATTGTGTTTTGATTTCAACTTTATTGTTCTAGTTGTTTTTTTTTTTTTTTTAGAATCTTTTAAAATATTGATAACTTTTTAAAATATTGCTAACTTTTTAAAAATATTGATAACTTTTTAAAATATTGATAACTTTTTAAAATATTTATAACTTTTTAAAAATATTGACAACTTTTTAAAAATATTGATAACTTTTTAAAAATATTGATAAGTTTTTAAAAATATTGATAAGTTTTTAAAAATATTGACAACTTTTTAAAAATATTGATAACTTTTTAAAAATATTGATAAGTTTTTAAAAATATTGATAACTTTTTAAAAATATTGACAACTTTTTAAAAATATTGATAACTTTTTAAAAATATTGATAACTTTTTAAAAATATTGATAACTTGTAAGTAACAGATCAGAATTAATTTTTTGTTCCCAGCGGTGATGGCTTTCTTCTGGTTCCAGCGTAAAGTTCCTCTGTTTTCAGAAGTTGTTCCTGAAATGAATTATTTCCTGTTCTCTGTCGTGGTTTGTCGCTTTAATGATTTTCTTTTATAAGAGTACTAGATTTTAGACATTTTTTTTTTTAGATTTATTGTTTACAAAAGTTTTCTAAGGTCTATAAAATTATAAAATGTATAACTGCAGCAATGTCAGGTTTATAAAATGTATAACTGCAGCAATGTCTTATACATAAACATTGTATTAGTTTACTAAAGCAAAAAAAAAAAAAACAACATGCCACTTGTGTTATTCTTTGACAGCTTGTAGTGCTGGGAGCTTACCTGATAGCTGACAGTTTCTTTGATGTGTACAGCATTGCAGTTGACACGATTTTCTTGTGTTTCTGTAAGTTTTATTTTGTGTGTTTTACCTTGGTTACTTTTTATTTTCTCATATAAATGTCTGAATTAGTCACAATGTGAATAGACATAACAAAATATCACATGAAAACTTGTCAACATAAAATATATATTTGAAGTTTTTATCTTTATGAATTTTTCTTTTAGTTTTACTAAAAAACCTTCACATAATGTAATATGATGTATTTTAGAACTGTTGGGGGGGGTGAGCCCATAGAACTTGTGTATAGGGGAGAGACTAAAAAGAATGAAAAAACAAAGACTAAGAGTCAGAATAAAGGAGTTCCATCATATTCATTAGGACTAAACTTGAAAGGTTCTCAGTGATTTAAAAAATTGGAACTACTAATTATCACATAGTGAGGAAACAAATATTCCACATTCCTGAAACTGGTAGTGATGAAACAGATGGTTGAAGAGAAACAATTAAAATTCTGCTGTAGTGGATGCTGTGTGCCAGCCACACAAAATTCTGCTGTGTGCCAGCCACACAATCCCTAAATTATTCACCTTTATCAGCCTCGAGGTGCTAAGGGAACTTTTATTTAATGTATTTTTTTGAGTTTCTTTGATTACATTCCCAGCTTGTTTTAGACTTCTATTTTAATAAGTAAATATCATGCTGTTGAAAAAATATTGGCTTTTAACTCATGATTAATATCAGTCCTACTTGAAAATTTTGATTATCTTATTGGTCCTTTGCTTCCAGTGGAAGATATAGAGCGCAATGATGGCAGCAGTGAAAGACCATTCTACATGAACAAGAATAAGAATCTCAAGCGTCTCATCTTTGTTCCTAAAAGCAGCAGCGAATGAACTGAACCTTAAAATTTTTCATTTCTTGTATTCTGAACCGTGGACTTTGTCAGTTGACACGAGATTATTTTTCTTTATGTTCCTTCCCTTGTTTTTTGAAAGTTGAAATCATTTTTCTGTTCTGTTGATTTATTTCCCTTGTTTTTTGAAAGTTGGAATCATTTTTCTGTTCTGTTGATTCATTTCCTTTATTTAAAAAAAAAAATATTTTAGTCAGTGATTTTTACCTGTAAAATTATTGTAAAATGAATTCTAGCATCTGCTTCATGTGTGTAATGTGCATTAACCTTAAACGTTAGAAGTTATACATATTTCTTTATTTTGGCTTTTTATGTTGGCTGCCTCTGAGTGTTTATAACATTTTGATTTTTTTTTTTACTGGTAACATTCTTTCCAACTGACTGATGAGTAATTTTTCATTCAGTTTTTTAAAACATGTAGTGTTAAAATTCAGCTGATGAAATTTTGTTATTTCAGTGGAAGATTCAGAAAGAAATGACGGGTCCGCAGAAAAACCTTACTACATGAGCAAATCTAAAAATTTGAAGATGTTTCGCAAGTAGATGAATAGAGTGCCTGGTTTTGTTATTTACTTTTGTAGGATAAATAATTGACAAAAGGTTAGATAATATTTACTGAAAAGCTGGACTGGATAATGCTTAAAAAAATAAATTCTTATACAAGTACATGTATTTGCATGCAGCATTCTACCTTTAAATGTATCCTAATAGATAAATACAAATGTAATTTTCTGGTTCAAAATAGGAATGTATTTTGACATTCATTTTTAATCTTTCCATTCGATAAAAACACTTGATATAAAGTAAATGAAGTGCACTTAAAATTGAAAGATGCTTTTTTTAATTTTTCATGTAATTACAGAATGTATATCTTTGCCAATTTAGAAAAAAATTGTAGCTGAATAAAGAGCATTTGATTACAAAGATAAATTAATTTCTTTAATAAATGTAAAAAAAAATAACAAAACCATAAAATTGCCATTTATTAAAGTCGAACTTTGAAATTTGTTTGAAGTGAAAATGTTCATTTTCATAAAAGATTATCTATTTTTTTGTATTGATTTATTTCATTATCAATGTTTTAATGTCAGTGAAATAATTTTCCTAGATCAGATGAAACATTCTCTTTAATAAGCAACTGTTGCTTTAAAATAAGGGTAACCTTAATTTTTCTTTTCCAATCTAACAAACTTGCAGCATGTACATGTACAAACAATTTTTCCTTTGTATTTCTGAACATTTTGTTATTTTTTTTAATTCCCCACTATCTCATGTGGACAAATGCATTAACTCCTAACGGGTACTACTGTTAACTTTTGCTCAAAATTTCATCTTTTTATGTTTTAACCCATTCATTTCTTCTTCATTTCCAGGTTAACTTTTTAGCATGTCCAGACTGTACTTAGACATGTAAATAAATTCTCACTCCCTGCAAAAAAAAAAAAAAAGTTAATTGACTCAATAATATTTGAAAATGTTCACTACAGCTGGTCAAATACAAAAAAC
>JAGDYQ010000127.1:189299-274681 GCA_021962125.1 Bulinus truncatus
TTTACTATATATTATATGTCATATGTTATATACTATTAGGACGTTAAATGTAGTTCCTTCCCCCCCCCTCACTATAGCCGAATGTGCACTGGGCCTTGGAAGTTGTACGATAGACATAGATGACTGAACCTGGAACAATGTGACCCTTAACCTTCTGCTAGCAACTTGCAGACGGCAAACGTAGACTGTATCACATGCGTCATGGCAAGCCATCGCAAGTAGTAGGCAACCAGACCAATTCGTCAGAGGCATCGTACATTTGAAAGGGGGGGGGGGGTCCCATCGCTTGTGAAAGCTATATTTTTATTTTATAGCGAAGAAACTGGGCACTAGAAACATGGCAGACCCAGTTTTCAGAGTCAGGCTGCCACAGTTTGTCTGGTGCCACAGATTGTCTGGTGCCACAGATTGTCTGGTGCCACAGTTTGTCTGGTGCCACAGTTTGTTTGGTGCCACAGATTGTCTGGTGCCACAGTTTGTCTAGTGCCACAGATTGTCTGGTGCCACAGATTGTCTGGTGCCACAGATTGTCTGGTGCCACAGATTGTCTGGTGCCACAGATTGTCTGGTGCCACAGTTTGTCTGGTGCCACAGATTGTCTGTCGGCGGCGCTGTTCATGTAAAGATAAGGTGTCGCATTATATTCCATATCTGTTGTTATAACAATGTTTGTATATCCGCCGATGAATGACCCACTGCCTTAGAGGCATGGGTACCTCCGGGTAATTGTGAGCCCCCCCCCCTCCACCCCACTGATCACACTCATCGAACAAGTGATCTGTCGTTTTATAGCACATTACTGCACGCGGACTGGATCCTTGATGGCGAGGCTCCCATTACGTATATTCGATTTGTACCAACTGATGGAGGTAGCACGGGGGTCATGGTAAGTGGCTTGGATGGTATCCCATCCCACATCATGAACAGCACTCCTCGGGATCCCAGACTCTCCGTAACCCACAATGCACATTAGTTTTTTTTTTACATTAGGTGCTTCGCCCATTGCATGGCTGAATGCCCGACAGAAATATAAGGGGGCGTAACTGTTAATTTTATTTTGAGCAGACGTTAAATGATACCTATAATAATTGTTCTTATTCATTAGTATTTTCTTTAAGTTTTTTAAACAAAAATAAAACCCGCCAGAAATCTTGGACCAATAATAAATATTAATTTGATGCCTGATAGTTTGTTGACTTCAACATTGGACAGTACAAAGTGGCAGCTTATAAAACGCGCCATTGCCAGCCATTTTTTTCCCATTGCTCGAGTAGGTCGCAGGTTGATCGATAAAATTAGGAAGTAAAATCAATACAGCAGAAGCTTTATGTTCACGAAAGCAAGACTCAGGAATGGAGCAGTCGTAAAGTAGTAACTGTAGCTCCGTTCAATGAGCTGTTAATGGAGCTATGGAGATGTGTGGCATGTAAACAATCAACTTACAAACGTAACCCAACTCAAACACACTCACAGACTCACAGACACTCACAGACAAATAGATATCACACATTTGCACCAATTTCACACACAAAACCATCTCTCAAATATTTATACAAACAAGTAAATAGCAGGTTTGTTAAGAATACTCTTAAATTGTATCGTCAATACCAATACCAAATCTTCATGAAAAGAGTATCGCCAATACCACCTATACAAATACTTAAGTAAAAGTGTATTTCCAAAGTCGATACCAAAACAATACCAATACTTTTGAGAACAACAAAATATTTTTATTTAAAATGTAAAGGTTACAAGTCTTTCAAGTTTTTATATAACTGACAGATCGACCAAAATAGAATATAGTTTTCTTTTCTGTCGTTCATTAAAAAGATTGAACAAATAGTTGATAGAAAGAAAGTAAATGAATGAAAGAATATAAGAATAGCATTTATAGATTTCGGATGACAAAGGAAAAACTTCAAAAGAAAAAAAATAGTTTTTTCTTCAACTCTCCGACAGTGTTTGTATTGGTGGGGAAGTGGGTGGTGTTAATATTGTTAGAGTTGATGGCTAATGAGTACTAGTATTGATTGAATTTATGTAGACTATTTTTAAAACAAGGTATTAAAATCACTATTTGTTTTACTGCAAATAGCTAATATTGGCTATAGAAAAGTGGTTAGTATCGATTATCGAAAAATGTTCGTTTAGAATGTATCGGCGATACACAAATTAATACTTGATAGAAAAAGGATCGGCAATACAGCAACCAATACTAAAAAAGTATCGCCGATACTGTATAGGCCGATACCGATACTTCAATATTAAGAACCCTGGTAAATAGTAAGTGAATGTACATCAGAAATATTTCAGTTTTATCAATCGATAGATAGATAGATAGATAGATAGATAGATAGATAGATAGATAGATAGATAGATAGATAGATAGATAGATAGATAGATAGATAGATAGATAGATAGATAGATAGATAGATAGATAGATAGATAGATAGATAGATAGATAGATAGATAGATAGATAGATAGATAGATAGATAGATAGATAGATAGATAGATAGATAGATAGATAGATAGATAGATAGATAGATAGATAGATAGATAGATAGATAGATAGATAGATAGATAGATAGATAGATAGATAGATAGATAGATAGATAGACAGCCTTATGCGGGACATGCAACAAGCTTTTAGTTTTGGTCCAGTTGCGTTAAAAAAAAACCTATTGCTGGTCGGTCATCCCAGTTGCCATCCACTAAGGCCACTATTACGTTTAAAGGATGTAAAATGATATAAGCGTAACGTTTTAAGGATGTACAATGTAATACGAGTACCTGGTTATAAGTTTATTGAGAATACGAAATGCATAAAATGGCTTATATAAATAATAAGGGCTAATAACTGTTTTTATTCCATTCGATAATTTTCAGTGTTTGCTTCCCTTATATAAAAGGGGAGAAGCTATATATTTTTTCAAAAAGTTCTGTCCTTAAAAGAATTTTTTTTTTCTAAAAAAAAAGCAATGCTTTAGTATTTCTTTTTTTTTAACCAAATACAGAATATTTCTTCACAGCATGTTTCTGTCAATACATGTGTCGGTCAATCCATGTATGCCTTAACATGACACTGGCCAAACAATTATAATTGGCGACATAATTATGACAAGAATCGCACTCGGGTTTTTAGTGAGCTGTCGAGCTAGGATCCCAGGTTCAATCTGTCGGTGGTATCAAAGGGAGTTATTCAGGACTTTGTGCAAGTTCCCTCCAGGACTTCTGGGGAGGGGTGGGAGAGGGGAGGGGACATAAATGGCCACTGCAGTATCGATTATGGTGTGGATGACAGAAGAGCACTACAAAAACTTTCCCTTAAATTACAAAAAACAACAACAACAAAAACACAACAGTAGTAGCATTCAAGGTTGATATAATTCTACTCTTTTAAACATCTATGTGTTATCAAGTAACTAAATTCAATAAGTAACCAATGCAATATTTTGTGTTTATAGTATAGACGCATAACAGTGTTAGTACATTGTTTCAAAAACTTATATCTTTTCCACCACCACCCCTGCTCCGCATACGTTCAGCCCAGACTTTAAGGAGCCGCTGTGAAAATGATGAAAACTGGACGACCCGTTGTCGGTGTAGCCCAGAATGTAAACAGTGGCCCCGCTACTTCCTGGACAGGTGCAGGTGTTGTAAGTAAACTTGTACTGTCCATCATCGTCGACCTGATGTTTATCCACCCACTGACCAACGCTGATCTGCTTAGAACAGCCGTGCGGGTGCGAGACCAAAAAGGTGAGCTTCTCCACATCTCTGTCGGCCTTGAACTTGTTAAAAAGCGCGACGGAAGGATCTGTGAATGCTTTCAGCATGTCCAACAGCCTGTCGGAAGTGTCTATGTCGCAGGTCGCGCACACCAGTTCACACTTGTCTTCTTCTAGGGACACATACTCCACGCTCAATGTGTCCAACTTGACGACGCTGCTCTCCTGGCTGTCGTAGAACAGTGTCAGGACCGTGCCCTGCGCCTCGGCTTCATCAAACACAACATGGGCTGCGGTCATGACAGAGAACTCCCACCAGACTTCATTCGGCTCCTTCGAGCAGCGGCACTGTTTACACGGGCAGGTGGTGTAGCCTCTCTCATGTTGGAACCCATCAGCGAACTCCCCTCCAAAGTACGCTAGTCCGCCAAACACCTGCGCTGTCCCCGTCCTCACCAGACCGCTTTTGCTGTTGTAAAACGGATACCACACGTTGGTTCCAGGCCAGTATTGCGGCCTTTCACCGCTGGTCACCTTAACGTCCACCCTGACCGTCAGACCAACAAGCGCCATAATGAGGTTGTAGAGTTCAGCATCACGGTAGACTTCGGGTAGATGTTGTAGACGGAAATCGTTCACAGGTATAAAGTTGGCATGGCCTGGGTTTTTCTTACAGTTTTTTTTATGCTGATGTAGGTTGGCTTCCTTACCATCGAACTCCTGGGTCTCGTGCTCCCCTGTAGAAATAAAGTAAGAGATAAACTATTAGTTCAGTACAGCTGTGTTTAGTTTAACAATAATATAGTACGAGATAAACTATTAGTTCAGTACAGCTGTGTTTAGTTTAACAATAATATAGTACGAGATAAACTATTAGTTCAGTACAGCTGTGTTTAGTTTAACAATAATATAGTACGAGATTAACTGTTAGTTCAGTACAGATATGCTTAGTTCAACAATAATATAGTACGAGGTAAACAGTAAGTTCAGTACAGCTGTGTTTAGTTTAACAATAATATAGTACGAGATAAACTGTTAGTTCAGTACAGCTATGTTTAGTTCAACAATAATATAGTACGAGATAAACTATTAGTTCAGTACAGCTATGTTTAGTTCAACAATAATATAGTACGAGATTAATTGTTAGTTCAGTACAGCTATGCTTAGTTCAACAATAATATAGTACGAGATTAACTGTTAGTTCAGTACAGATATGCTTAGTTCAACAATAATATAGTACGAGGTAAACAGTAAGTTCAGTAAAGCTATGATTAGTTCAACAATAATATAGTACGAGATAAACTATCAGTTCAGTACAGCTGTGTTTAGTTTAACAATAATATAGTACGAGATAAAGTGTTAGTTCAGTACAAATATGTTTAGTTCAACAATAATATAGTACGAGATAAACTATTAGTTACGTACAGCTATGTTTAGTTCAACAATAATCTGTAATGTAACAGACAATGGAATAGACAATGTAATGTAACAAGCAATATAATGTAAAAGACAATGTAATAGACAATGTAATGTAACAGGCAATATAATGTAAAAGACAATGTAATAGACAATGTAATGTAACAGACAATGTGATGCTACAGACAATGTAATGTAACAGACAATGTAATAGACAATGTAATGTAACAGACAATGTAATAGTAGATGTAATGTAACAGACAATGTAATAGACAATGTAATGTAAGAGACAATGTAATGTAACAGACGATGTAATGTAACAGACAATTTAAATGATGTCAAACGATCAAAGAAGAAAATAGTGACAAAAGTTGAAATAAGAGACAATGTAATGTAACAGACGATGTAATGTAACAGACAATTTAAATGATGTCAAACGATCAAAGAAGAAAATAGTGACAAAAGTTGAATTGACTGGAGACCAAGTGGATAAACTTAATAGTGGACCATACCACCGGACAGAATGGTTGGACACAGTAAGCAATAGAATGAACAAAGTGGATAGTAAAATGAACAAAACTAACCGTAAAATGAACAAAACTAATAGTAAAATTAACAAAACTAATAGTAGAATGAACAAAACTGATAGTAAATTGAACGAAACTAATAGTAAAATTAACAAAACTGATAGTAAAATGAACGAAACAGATAATAAAATGAACAAAACTAATAGTAAAAGGAACATATCTAATAGTAAAATTAACAAAACTGATAGTAAAATGAACAAAACTAATAGCAAAATGAACAAAACTAACAGTAATAAAATGAACAATAAAATGATGATAGTATGAGTGTAAAAATCAACTTGTATTATAGTAGCTAATAATTTTTCGTTTGTAGTGCTGTATATATTGTAACTTCCTACTACATTTATAGGTTTCTGTTGTGCTAAAGGGAGCTAACATTAACGGAGAGCTAGTAAACTAAAGGCAATGCTAACTCCTTCAGTCAAACCAACACTATTTATCAACGTTTTTTTTTTACTACACACTATTACGTCATTAACATTTCCTCGAAAATAACTTTTTTAAATTGTTTTATTATATTAACACACAGCAACACACTTATAAAATGTGTATATCCTGTTTCTCAAGTTGCACACTGCGTTAAGTGCGTTGCGTTTTTGAATGCAAGATCCAATGACGATCGGGAACCAGTTGTTTATAGAAGTAACAGTTGACCTACCGTAAAGGTCGAGCGGTAGATCTGGTGATGTCACATGACCTTCTTCAGATGACATCACAGAATGGTCTCCAAATGGCAGGTGGTCAGAAGACAGATCATTCATGTTTCTTACCTAATAAACAAATATTAATGTAGATAAGCGCTCCGATGACATTTAACATTGCTTTATTAAGAGCTCCAATGACATTTCCTGGTCAAGGTACGTATAATATATTTACCACACACAGGGAAAATTAAAGACACCATCCGGTCATTTTTTTTTTCTTTTTTACATAAAATATATCTGTAAATGGATGTCTCCTTTATTATAACTATACATCCATTCTAACTAAATACTAAAGACTATTAGGATAAGTATGAAGGCCAGTACAATTTAGAGATACTTGAAAGCTATGGCTTAATAATGCTCAATAAAATAAATTATAAAAATGACCCACTTACAAGGAGTTTCTCTCTGCGTTATGAATGAAAATATTTACAGCGAGTCACGTGTCTGTGTCTGTATCTGTGTCTGTGTCATGTGTCTGTGTCTGTGTGTTACTTAGAAATAAAAATCTTAAAATATAAAACCGCCTGGCTCGTTACGCTCTGAATATTGTGACAAATTTTAGAAGTTCCCGAAGTTACAATAATCCGAAACAGAGACTATTTTTTTTTTCACAGTGGTAAGTAGAGTTTTCCGCAGTTGCAGTATTTTCAGGATATACATATTTAATACTTTTATTTCATGGACTAAGATATATTTTTTAATGTTAAATATGTGTGATCTGAAAGCTTTACGGGCTGTCGTCAACAAAATAGGGGGGAGGGGGGGGTCAGAAAATTTTTGACAATTGTTGACTAGGGGGAGCGGGGAGGTCAAGAAAAGTTGACGTCAACAATGTTACTTTTTTCAAAAATTGAATATAATTACTTAAATAAAGGAAAATTAAGCAGCGTTTGTAGTCCTGTGTTACACACTCGCTTAACATTCAGTATTTTAATTAAACTAACTATATTCCTACTAATTTTGCCAAATAAACATTTTGGAAGCCACCTTTTTTTAGGGGGGGGGGGTAACCAAATGTAATTTTATAGGGGGGGGGGTCTCTGGAAGTTTGACAAGTTGTTGACAAGGGGGAGGGGGGAGGTAAAAATCGCCAAAAATTTGTTGACATAAATAATGGACAGCCCCTTTGCCAGATGACGCTGCCAGAATATTGAACTTAAAAATGTGTATCTAGATAAAATGTTAGTACATCCCATATGTTATGTACTTGGTATGGGCTATTGATACATTTGGATCAATCTTGAATGTATTTTATTTAAGCAATACTCAGTTATCAATACAAACTATTTCACTCTCAAGTGTAATTGTGCATCATCATCATCATCCGTTTAACAGTGCTGATAAAGTCACTGAACAGTCATTCTTATCTGAGTTCGGTTTTCTAGAACGTCGTGTATGGCAGTGCATGGAGACAAAATATCATAAGAGAAGGAAACTGAAACTTACAATTAATTGTTCACTACACACGATTTGCTGGAGGTCTCCCTGCTTGCTAGAAGACAATTTGACACTTAATAGAGTTGGTGTGTTGGTGGTGAGAGAAATTTTAAAATTCCTTTAAGGCCAAACTATCAATGCAGAAATGCATCGAGGCAATTATTCGACAAAAAAGTCGAAGTAATTGAGCGCAGAACTATTCTAGATTTAAGAACTGTCTAATTGTTAGGTGATTCCCCCAACCGCCCCCCCCAGACACACGCACGCACACGCACACATCCCAGTGTGTCAGGGTACCCGTATGTTCGCGAATAGATGTGCACGTATTGTCATAACGGAAATGTGCTTACGGTTGACCTCTCCAATGCAATACTTTGCGTCACGTGGTTTGGTGATGAGTCTACTTATCACTGGACCATCGACCAATTTTAACCCGCTTCAGGGCAACCCACTTCAAATTAACTGGCGACTCACTATAGAACAGCAGCTCTCAAAGAGTTTCGTGGGGACTGTACCCCAAACAACAGGGGGGAAGGTATGACTGCGGGTACCCCTCACTCGTTAAGTTCGCAAATAAATGGACTTATTTCTATTAATAGAATGTGTTTACCTTTCTGATGCGATACTTGCGTCACGTGGTTTGACGCTGAGACTCACAGCAAACTGGCGACCTTCTTCACACTCTTGATTGTATCATTCGTGCAAAACTCCCCCCCCCCCCCCCCCCCCGTTTTCATTGGGGTACGACTAGTGTTGTTTTAGTCCCAGGTCATATTTTAGTTTCAGTTTTTATTTCGTTTTTTTTCTGTAATAATTTTAGTTTTCGTCTAGTTTTAGTCTTGCTGCTAATTTTAGTTTTAGTTTTAGTTCTCGTTGACGAAAATTCAACATTTTCGTTAACGAAGGTTTTAGTTTTAGTTTTCGTCGACAAAAACAACACTAGGTACGAGAACTACCGATTGAGAACCTCAAACCACTGAGTGAGGGGAAACGTTCTGGCCACAGCTGTATGTGTGTACACCTGATGTTGACTTCACTGGTGATATCCACTGTACACTACCAGCAGTGCTGGCTGTAAATAACTCCGTTAACACAGTCCTATATACATGTTTACACACTGTTACTAAAAATATCCACGCAAACCTAAACATCCATCTAGCCTTAATGGAATATCTATTAGGTTACATCTTTTCACTTCCTTATCTATTTTCATTTTTTTTTATTATCTAATTTTTTTTTCAGTCTGTTGTTAAAGAATAAAATAACATGGGAAGTTTTTTCTCCAAAAGCAGAAAAAGAAAATTTAGTGAAGTTCGCGACTCTGATATCCAGGAAAAGGTACATTTACATTTTGTTATTTACATATTTATTTACTAAACTGTTAAATAAGACATGGGTATACCAGTTTGTGAGTGAGGTCGTTATGGATGGGAGCTTTGTGTCGAGTGTGTTGAGTATGTTGAGTGTGTTAAGTGTGTTGAGTCCGTTGTCGCATTCCTAAACATTGGCAGAGATATAAAGCTGTATGAAAAATAATTATGCAATCCATAGATGTAGCTGTCATCAATTATCAAAAGTAAGAAAAGGGGAGGGATTGTGGTTGTGAGATGACCAGCTGTATACTTCAGAGCCGTAGAGAGGGGTGGGCAAGGGGAGGGGGGCATCATGCCCGGGCACTACTTACAAAGGGGCGCTAAAAAGGTATTGTGCCCCGGGCTCGAGTTAAGCTCGCTACGGTACTGGTATACTTGAAACTCCTGAAAATTCCCTTTATGCCTCCGTGGTTCCTCCAAAACTATCGCACACCCTGCTATGGTGGGGATGAAAGAAGGGTAATAAAGAAAAAAGTACCCTCTGTGGGCTTATGGGATTTAGGAATAAACAAATCTTCGTTACAAAAATAAGAGATGCTTTCTTAACTAATGTTTTTAAGTCAAACATGTCATTTTATAAATTAAAATGAAAGGTCATTCAAAATAACACTGGTTAACAAATACTAGACTATATGTTGTCTATTGTTTTATTATTGAATTGTCTATTTGCATCAATCGGCTTATGTTTTTCTTTGCTGCAGGGTTGCTATGGCGACATAAACAGTCAACATGATGGCTTGGCCACCGGAGGTATTACATTTGATGTACCGTTCAAGTAACTATAAAGTACCAGTGGCGTAAAGAAAGGGGGGGGTTGCAAGGGGGGGGCGCCTCACATCCCGGGCACTACACACAAAGGGGCGCCAAATGGTATATTTTATATATAATATTATTTGGTTATCGAATGGGAGGTGGCGCTAAAAAGGTATGTTGCCCCGGGCGCGAGTTAAGCCCGCTACGCCACTTCTAAAGTACTAATAGTATTTAAAGAGAAGTATTTTACTAAGTCACTGTTTGCATGAATGTTGTTATCAACCTTTTCGATGTTTTCTTTCTTTTATTTTTAACAGCTAACAATGAGGAGAGAACTGAAGTCAAACTGGTTGAAGGACTAGACCAGCTTTACGGTAAATAAACATTCAAGAATTATTGTTTGCGTGTTGCACCTGTTAATATAACTAAATAAACAAAATATTCGCAGTGAAGCAAAAGGAAAACTTTTTATTAAAAATAAACAGTTTCAAATTGAAGAAATTTAACATAAATGATATATAAAGTAATAATACTTTCAAGTAAGAATAATGAACAGTTGTTATTTAAAAAATAATAAAAATCTGTTTACGATTCTGTAAAGTAAAAATACTTCAGAGAGTCTGGTCCAGCAGGCTAAATATACTTAATGTGGTCAGTGAGGTTCCATTCCTGAAATTGTTGAACATGTCCACTTCCAATTGGTTATTTAGCACCTACCCCCCCCCCCCCCCCATCGAAAGAACGTAGTTGTACCTACACCGGATAGAGAAGTGCAAGTAAATTTTACCTGCTCCTTTGACAATAAATGCAAACAACATTTTGTCATCAGATAACATTGCCAATAGGTAATGTGAATCAAAGGATGCTTTAATCTATTTATATGATATTTCATTGTGACCATAACATCAGGTTCAACTGTCACCAGACCACAATTCTAATTACTAATGGAAATATAGTAATTTTCTGAAGAAACATACAATAATGTTTAAATCAAATCAATTTCTTTAATCAGTAAGACAATGATTGGTAGTTTTATATATATATATATATATATATATATATATATATATATATATATATATGCCTACACACAAAAATACTTATTTTTTTAAACATTCAAAATTTACAAATATTATTACTATTTCTTATTGACATAATCTTCAAAGTAAATATAAAAAAGGAGATAAATATTAAAATACTAAACGTTACTTTTATTCTCACTCATAAACTGATAATTTTACAATATAAAAGATTAAAGATAAATTAAAATTTAGGTCATTGAGCTACCTGTAATTTCTAATATAATGAACTTATTGGCAAAGTGTACAATTTGTAAAATCAGTTACAATATAGGTTGACTGTAGAAGAATCTATGCATTATCAAAAGGGAAATAATTGACTGTTATTTTCTTTAAAAAATGTATTTACATTGTATTATTTCCCTTCAATTTCTGTTAACTTGGTTGCAACGCCTTAATGTAATAGCTGTAGATACTCACCTGTCTTTTCTGCAGGTGAACACGACATTCAGGTGTCTGAAGGAGGGGAGGCCGAACTACATAAGCATCGCAGAAACTGTAAGAAGAATCCAGGTCATACACAGTTTATACCTGTCAAAAATTTTCAACTGGAACATTTACCGGACGGCCTCCGCGACCCTGACATTTATGAGCTCATCATGGCTCAAGCTGACCTTACTGTCAGAGTGGACGTCAAGATGACCAGCCCGGCAAGGCCCCAGTACTGGCACAACTCGAAGGCCCCGTATCCTTTCTACAATAGTAAAATAAACAACGCTTTAAGGACCGGCACCGGGAGGCTGTGTGGGGCCACCAGGTACACCGAAGGATTGGACGAGCTCGGGGACGAGCATGAGGAAGGCTGCAAGTCATGCCCGTGTCACACGACGTGCGTCGCGTCGACGGCCCCAAGCAAAGTATGGTGGGAGCTCAAGGTACTCACGGCAACGCACGTGGTGTTCGACGCCTCAGAGGCCCGCCACGCCACCTGTAAATTGTTCTACGACGAGCCGGACTCCGAGGTAGCCACCCTCGATCACGTGACCCTGTTCGACAATGACTTCGAAGAGGACTGGTGCGTGCTGAAGTACGCCATCTGTGACAAAGAGGATCTGGCCGGGGAGATCTACGACATGGTTTACCACCTCAACGACGTCTGGAGGAAGATGCACCACAAGTACGAGGCCTCCAGGGACGCGGACAGGCTGACCTTTATCGTGTCGCACCCCCATGGGTGCTTCAAGCAGGTCACCGTCGGTCGGTGGGTCGGCAAGCATTTCGTGGGCAGGGACAACGACCACAAGTTCACGTACACGACCAGCACCTGCCCGGGCAGCAGCGGGGCCACGGTCTACGCTCTGGGGTACAACGGTGGGGTGTGGGCCCCGCAGCCCGTCCACTGCGGAGCGCTGAGAGACGGACTTAACGTCAGTGGAGCTGGGGATATCATGTGACCAAGTTAGCTTGTTCTTCTGCCGCGGGGAGTAGTTTAGCAGTAGTAAATAATGTAGGTCAGTTAAAGTCATTTTATTTATTTATTTTTTTTATTTTATTGTTTACCCTCAACTAAAAGAAAAGGCGTAGAGGGGAAATAACTCATTGGTTTACAGAGTTTATCTAAACAGAGTTGTCTGCTTTAAGTGCCTACAATAGCAAATTTACTTTAAAAAATGTGTCAACCATTAATTGATGTTAGCGAACATCAACCTAACGACAGGTGTTGGTTACACCGCAATGCATTAGTTCTAACAGATTACATAAAACAACTCAAGCGAATTGTATACTAATACAGTACATTATAGGTTAGATCAGTTCTTATAGACACACATACTTTGATTACCTGGGACCCCACACTGCTAAAAGCTTCCTCCCCCCCCCCCCCCACTTTTCAATTCTCATTCCTATCAAACAAGTCATCGTAGAAATATTTTTAGCCTTAGATATCTCCAGTAGTCTGTCTAGGGTCCCATCAGATATCTCCAGTAGTCTGTCTAGGGTCCCATCAGATATCTCCAGTAGTCTGCCTAGGGTCCCATCAGATATCTCCAGTAGTCTGCCTAGGGTCCCATCAGATATCTCCAGTAGTCTGCCTAGGGTCCCATCAGATATCTCCAGTAGTCTGTCTAGGGACTCGAAAACCTAAGAACGACCCTGCTAGATATCATTGCAAATATATTATGGTGGAGTCTTGTAAACGTAAACCGCTTAATCGAAATTTTTCTTTTGAGATTATTTTGTTATTTATTTATGAAATGTATAGAGAATGAAATAAAATACAACCTTGACCTTTCTCTGTCGTTGTTGTTCTTTTTTTGAGAATGTAAATTAAGCTAAGGAACTTTTTTTTATTTTTAACTCTATACACTAGACGATGACAGCGTACACATTGTGTTTACATTACCTGTAACACAATACCGGTGTAGTGACAGTGGAGGTCCGGAACTATCTGAGAATTGTCATAAATAGAATTGAAATAAAGGAACTATTCAAATACATTACCCTTTTCCCGGTGCGTTGGAATTCTGTCTCAAGTATTGCATCTCATTACAGGATTATATATAGGATATTGTTATCTTTGATTACCAATCTTTGCATTCAGCAATACATAAATAATATTTAAGTGTTTGTATTTAATACAGAGTTTAATGTCCAGACTGGCCATTGCCATTATGATTTAAGTTTAAGATATACAAGATATAGCTTAGGGCCCCCGCTTTATGTACGAGTGAGCAATAGTCATGTATATATAATATATATATATATATATATATATATATATATATATATATATATATATATTTGGCACTGACACATTATATCTGTGCTTATAAAGGGCTCCATATCTCAAATAGCTTAGGACCTTATCAAAGATTTCTTTCTTTCTTAATTAATAATGCTATTGTAATGTTTAATTGTTTGTTTGTTGGTTTGTTTTGTTTGTTTGGTTACTCGTTTGCTTGATTATTTTGGTTTTTTTTTTGTTATTTTGTTTATTTTGTTTGTTTGTTTTGTTTGTTAGTTTATTTGTTTGTTTTGTTTGTTAAATTGTTCGTTTGCTTGATTATTTTGTTTGTTTGTTTCTTTTGTTTGTTTGCTTGTTTGTTTTGTTTATTGGTATGTTCGTTTGCTTGACTATTTTGTTTGTTTGTTTGTTTTGTTTGTTGGTTGGTTTGTCTGTTTGTTTGTTTGTTTAGTTTGTTTGTTTGTTTGGTTGTTTTTTTAGTTTGTTGGTTTGTTCGTTTGTTTGATTATTTTGTTTGTTTGTTTGTTTTGTTTTTTGGTTTGTTTGTTTTGTAAGTTTGTTTTGTTTGTTTGTTTGTTTGTTTGTTTTTTTGTTTGGTTGTTTGTTTGTTTAGTTTGGTTTGTTCGTTTGTTTGATTATTTTGTTTGTTTGTTTATTTTGTTTGTTGGTTTGTTTATTTAGTTTGTTAGTTTGTTTGTTAGTTTGCTCGTTTGTATGATTTTTTTGTTTGTTTGTTTTCTTTGTTTGGTTTGTTTGTTTGTTTGTTTAGTTTGTTTGTTTTTTAATTATTATTTTTGTTTGTTTCTTTTGTTTGTTTTATTTTGCTTGTTTATTTTGTGTGTTTGTACAATATTCTATTTGAGAAACGTGGCTGTACATCGCGGGTTTTATTTTCTTCGTGCTCCCTCCATACTGCCTTGTATTATAAAATTGCAAAAGGTGCCAAGGCGTAAAACAAAACCGAACCACGTCAGCTTATGCTTTTAGACTGTAGTCAGTCCTGTAGGGGGCCCAACAGGCTAATCCCTGGGGCTCCCATCAGCTTTCAGATAGCCTGGAGTCTAATAGCTTATTGTTACTCATCGCAATTTGTTTTGTTTTACAGATTATGCTGCACAATTGCTTATCAAATACACTTTTCACACAGTCTTCGAGGCTGGAACATTTTACCCCCCCCCACCCCCCATCCCAACTGCGAAATTTTTTATATAAAAGATTTTGAAAAGCTAAGTGGCCTAATTGGCTAAAAGTTTCTGACGAGTGCTCTGGTTGCTACTCTCCCTCACACCCACCAACTCCGTTTTCGGGGGGCGCGGATTAATCAGTAATTAATCATTCCGTATAAGCTCCTACATATTCCCATAAGCTCCCAGATATTCCAATAAGCTACCACATATTCCCATCAGCTCCTGCATATACCCAAAAGCTCCTAAAATTACCATAAGCTCCAAATATTCCCATAAGCTCTCACATATTCCCATAAGCTCCTTATATTCCCATAAGCTCCTACATATTCCCATAAGCTCGAACGTAATCCCATATGCTCCTAAATATTTCCATACGCTCCCACATATTCCCATAAGCTCCCACATATTCCCATAAGCTACTTATATTCCCATAAACTCCTACATATTGCCATAAGCTCCGACATATTCACATAAGCTCCTAGATACTCCAATAAATTACCACATATTCCAATTAGCTCCTACATATTCCTATACGATACTACATATTCCCAAAAGCACCTAATATTCCCATAAGCTCCTACTTATAACCCATAAGCTCCTACATATTCACATAAGCTCACAAATATGCCCATTCTCCTTCTCTCTTTCTCCTTATTTCGCTTACTCTCTCCTTCTATGTATCTCTGTATCTCTCTCTCTCTCTCTCTCTCTCTGTATATATATATATATATATTTATATATATATATTTATATCTCATATATTCCCATATGCACTCGCATATTCCCATAAGCTCCTACATATTCCCATAAATTATAATATATTCCCATTCTCTCTCTCTCTCTCTTTCCTTATCTCTCTTTTTCGATAACTAACATTGAGTTGAATCTACATATGCATGGCAGTTGATCATTGTATAGCAGAAAATTGAAACACAGCTTATAGTCCCTTTCAAAAATTGAAAAACAGGAGTAGAATTTACTGACCATAAGCTCCCACTTATTCCCATAAGCTCCCACATATTCCCATATGCTCCTAATATTCCCATAAGCTCATACATATTCCCATAAGCTCCCACATATTCCCATAATCTCCTAATATTCCTATAAGCTTCTACATATTCCCATATGCTCCTAATATTCCCATAAGCTCATACATATTCCCATATGCTCCTAATATTCCCATAAGCTCATACATATTCCCATAAGCTCCCACATATTCCCATAATCTCCTAATATTCCTATAAGCTTCTACATATTCCCATAAGCTCCTAGATATTCCCATAAGCTCACACGTATTCCCATCAGCTCCCGCATATTCCCCAACGTTCCCACATAATCCAATGAACTTCTAATATTCCCATAAGCTCCTACATATTCCCATAAGCTCCTACATAAGCTTCTTATTGTTACTCATCGCATTTGTTTTGTTAAGCTCCCGAAATTCCCATAAGCTCCTAAATATTCCCATAAGCTCCCAGATATTCCCATAAGCTCCTACATATTCCCATAAGCTTTTAAAATTCTTATAAACTCCCACATATTCTTATACGCTCCTACATATTCCCATAAGCCCCTAAAACTCCCATAAGCTCCTAATATTCCCATAAGCTCCTACATATTCCCATAACCTCCGACATATCCTCATAAGCTCCAACATATTCCCATAAATTACCACATATCCCCATAAGCTCCTATTTAATATAAGATCTTTATATTCCCGTAAGCTCCTACATATTTCCATAAGCTCAAACATAATCACATATGCTCCCACATATTCCCATAAACTCCTAAATATTCAAAAAGCTCGCACATATTTCCATAAGCTCCTAATATTCCCATAAACTCCTACTTATTCCCATAACCTCCGACATATTCCCATAAGCTCCTATATATTCCCATAAATTACAACATATCCCCATAAGCTCCTACATATTACCATAAGCTCCTACATATTTCCATAAGCTCCGACATATTCACATATCCTCCCACATATTTCCATAAGCTCCAACATATTCCCATAAGCTCCCACATATTCCCATAACCTCCGAATATTCACATAAGCTCCTACATATTCCTATAACCTCCTACATATTCCCATAAGTTCCCAGATATTTCCAAAAGCTCCTAATATTCCCATAAGCTCCTATATATTCCATTAAGCTATTAAAATTCATATAAGCTCCTATATATTCTCATACGCTCCTACATATTCCCATAAGCCGCTAATATTCCCATACACTCCTACTTATTCCCATAAGCTCCCACATATTTCCATAACCTCCTACATATTCCCATAACCTCCGACTTATTCCCATAAGCTCCTACATATTCCCATAAGCTCATAAATATTCCCATTCTCCTCTCTTTCTCCTTATTTCGCTCTCTCTCTCTCTCTCTCTCTCTCTCTCTCTCTCCTTCTCTGTCTCTCTCTCTCTCTTTATCTCTCTCTCTGTATATATATATATATATATATATATATATATATATATATTTATGTATTTATATCTCACATATTCCCATAAGCTCCCACATATTCCCATCAGCTTCCGCATATTCCCATAAGTTCCCATATATTCCCATTCTCTCTATCTCTATCTTTCTCTTTCCTTATCTCTCTTTTTCGATAACTGACATTGAGTTGAAACTACTTATGCATGGCAGTTGATCATTGTATAGCAGAAAATTGAAACGAAGCTTATAGTCAGTTACAAAAATTGAAAAACAGGAGTAGAATTTACTGATGCGTAAAAATTGGACCTTACGTCGTTGAAAATAAACACAAAGACTATAGTCCCATTCGCAAAATACTAAACAGTAGTAGAATCAATTGGCACATATTCCCATAAGCTCCCACTTATTCCCATAAGCTCTCACATATTCCCATAAGCTCCTAATATTCCCATAAGCTCCTACATATTCCCATTAGCTACCACATATTCCCATAAGCTCCTAATATTCCTATAAGCTTCTACATATTCCCATAAGCACATAATATTCCCATAAGCTCCCACATATTCCCATAAGCTCTCACATATTCCTATATGCTCCTTATTCTCCCATAGACTCCTACATATTCCCATAAGCTCAGACATATTCCCATATGTTCACACATATTCCCATAAGCTCCCGCATATTTCAAAAAGCTCCCACATATTCCCATGAGCTTCTAATATTCTCCTAAGCTCCTATATATTACCATAAGCTCCTACATATTTTGTTTAAGCTCCTAAAATTCCCATAAGCTCCTACATATTCCCCTAAGCTCCGACATATCCACATATGCTCCCACATATTGCCATAAGTTCCTGCATATGCCCATAAGCTCCCACATATTCCCATGAACTCCTAGATATTCCCATAAATTACCACATATCCCCATAAGCTCCTATATATTCACATAAGCTCTTTAAAATCCCATAAGCTGCTACATATTTCCATAAGCTCCGACATATTCACTTATCCTCCCACATATTCCCATAAGCTCCTACATATTCCCATAAGCTCCCACATATTCCCATAAGCTCCGAATATTCACATAAGCTCCTACATATTCCTATAACCTCCTACATATTCCCATAAGCTCCCAGATATTTCCAAAAGCTCCTAATATTCCCATAAGCTCCTATATATTCCATTTAGCTGTTAAAATTCATATAAGCTCCTATATATTCTCATACGCTCCTACATATTCCCATAAGCCGCTAATATTCCCATACACTCCTACTTATTCCCATAAGCTCCCACATATTTCCATAACCTCCTACATATTCCCATAACCTCCGACTTATTCCCATAAGCTCCTACATATTCCCATAAGCTCATAAATATTCCCATTCTCCTCTCTTTCTCCTTATTTCGCTCTCTCTCTCTCTCTCTCTCTCTCTCTCTCTCTCTCTCCTTCTCCGTCTCTCTCTCTCTCTTTATCTCTCTCTGTATATATATATATATATATATATATATATATATATTTATGTATTTATATCTCACATATTCCCATAAGCTCCCACATATTCCCATCAGCTTCCGCATATTCCCATAAGTTCCCATATATTCCCATTCTCTCTATCTCTCTCTTTCTCTTTCCTTATCTCTCTTTTTTGATAACTGACATTGAGTTGAAACTACTTATGCATGGCAGTTGATCATTGTATAGCAGAAAATTGAAACGAAGCTTATAGTCAGTTACAAAAATTGAAAAACAGGAGTAGAATTTACTGATGCGTAAAAATTGGACCTTACGTCGTTGAAAATAAACACAAAGACTATAGTCCCATTCGCAAAATACTAAACAGTAGTAGAATCAATTGGCACATATTCCCATAAGCTCCCACTTATTCCCATAAGCTCTCACATATTCCCATAAGCTCCTAATTTTCCCATAAGCTCCTACATATTCCCATTAGCTCCCACATATTCCCATAAGCTCCTACATATTCCCATAAGCTGCCACATATTCCCATAAGCTCTTAATATTCCCATAAGCTCCTACATATTCCCATAACCTCCGATATATTCCCATAAGCTCCTAGATATTCCCATAAATTACCACATATTCCCATAAGATCCTATATATTCCCATATGCTCCTTATATTCCCATAAGCTCCTACATATTCCCATAAGCTCTAAAATAATCACATATGCTCCCACATATTCCCAAAAGCTCCTACATATTCCCATAACCTCCTTATATTCCCATAAGCTCCTACATATTCCCATAAGCTCCAAAATAATCACATATGCTCCCACATATTCCCAAAAGCTCCTACATATTCCCATAACCTCCGAAATATTCCCATAAGCTCCTACATCTTCCCATAAGCTCCGACATATTCACATATGCTCCCACATTTTTCCATAAGATCCTACATATTCCCATAAGCTCCCACATATTCCCATACGCTCCTACTTATTCCCATAAGCTCCTACATATTCCCATATTCTTCCAAATATTCCCATTCTCCTTCTCTCTATCTCCTTATTTCGCTCTCTCTCTCTCTCTCCTTCTCTGTCTGTCTCTCTCTCTCTCTCTCTGTATATATATATATATATATATATATATATATATATATATATATATATATATCACATATTCCTATAAGCTACCGCATATTCCCATATGCTCCCGCATATTCCCATAAGTTCCAATATAATCACATTCTCTCTCTCCTTCTCTCTCTCTCTCTCTCTCTCTCTCTCTCTTCCCTTCCATCTCTTTTTCGATAGTTGACATAGAGTTGAATCTACTTATGCATGGCAGTTGATCATTGTATAGCAGAACATTTACTGATGCGTTAAAATTTGACCATACGTGGTTGAAAATAAACGCAAAGCTTATAGTCCCATTAGCCAAATACTAAACAGGAGTAGAATCAATTGGAACATATTCCCATAACTGCCTACATATTCCCATAAGCTCCTACATATTCCCGTAAGATCTTTATATTCCCATTAGATCCTACATATTCCCATAAGCTCCTACATATTCCCATAAGCTCCTACATATTCCCTTAAGCTCCGACATATTCCCATATGCTCCCACATATTCCCATAATTTCCCATATATTCCCATAATCTCCCACATATTTCCAAAAGCTCCTACATATTCCCATAAGCTCCCAAATATTCCCATAAACTCTCACATATTTCCATAAGCTCGTTATATTCCCATAAGCTCCTACATATTCCCTTAAGCTCCGACATATTCCCATATGCTCCCACATATTCCCATAATTTCCCACATATTCCCAAAAGCTCCTACATATTCCCATAAGCTCCTAATATTCCCTTAAGTAAATGTGTCAACAAATTGAAGTCGTGAGAAAGTCTACACTTAACCTCACCTACAATAGAGCTATCTGAGGGGGGGGGGGGGTTAAACCTCTAATACGTCTAAGGACTGTGTTGAATTCTATCCCATTGACATGTAACGGAGTTGGGGATATTCTTCTAGCCCCAGGACTTTCATGTGACCCAGCTGTATTGTGTGCCAGTTTTAGTGTGATCCTCGTCGTAGGCTTAACGGACATAAAACTGGGAGGGTTTATGGTAGATCTGGTTGACATTGAAATTTTAAGATTTATTTTGAAAAACCGTTTGTATCGTTGTTGTTGTTTGTTTGTTTGTTTTCTTTTTTTGTAATAGAAATAAATGTTGTATAATATAAGTTTATACGTGTTAAAACGAAGTCCTATTTAAAATTGTACGTGTTAAAACGTAGTCCAATTTAAGTTTGTACGTGTTGAAACGTTGTCCAATTTAAATTAGTACGTGTTAAAACGTAGTCCAATTTAATTTTGTACGTGTTAAAACGTAGTGCTATTTAGGTTTGTATTGTTAAAACGTAGTCCTACATAAGTTTGTATGTGTTAAAACGTAGTCCTACATAAGTTTGTATGTGTTAAAACGTAGTTATATATAATGTTAAAATGAAACCCTCCCATCAGAATCATAGACCGTTGCGCCTCCCACTGTTCTGGGAGGTGTCCGTGGGAGCTCAGAAAAAATATAATATCCATTGCCAATTAGAATGGGGCCCCATAAACTCATAAGGCCCCACGAGCTAGAGGGGTGGACCTATGCATATGACGCCCTTGGGTATATTGTTTAAAACTAAATATAAAAAAAAATGTTTTGAGGTTTTTAAATAATTTTACTTTTTCAGTTTGCGTAGCCAGACGAGCATCACTTACTCACAAACTTTATTTCGATCTACGTTGTAAATAAACCAATATCTAGTCAAGTGCAATATACAGCGATTGTTCATTGTAGAGAGATATAGTCAAGTGCATTATACAGCAACAGTTCATTCAAGAGAGATATAGCCAAATCCATAATACAGCAATAGTTCATTGTAGAGGTAAATGTCAAATGGCGGTTGTTGATAGAGTACTTGAAAGTTTCAGTCAAACCAGTGTTGTCAATACCTTGTTTAAATATTGTAAGTACATCATGTTCTGTCTTATCTAGCAATATTTTAATCGATGTTAATCTCTTAATCATAGAGATCATAGGAAGATTTTACATAAGCATAAGTAACTTACACAAAACAAGGATATTGAATTGGTGAAGGTTTATTGATTATATATTAAATATTGATTTATATATTTGTATACACACCTACACACACACACACACACACACATATATATATATATATATATATATATATATATTAGGGTGTCCCAAAAAAATGAAGTTTTGAAATGTTGATGTCTCACCCCACAGAATATGTCTCTATGGTAACAGTAGTTAACCTGCAAAATTTCAGCTCATTTGGACAATGTTTAGAGGTCCCCCAAGAGGTTTAAATCCAGATATTGGTGTAAAATCATTCGCGGTCAAATCTAATACAGCTTTAATGTTGCATTATATGCGAAACTGATATATTTAGTAACAAATTGATGCTTAGTATTGTTTATAATATTAAATGAAAAAAAATATATAAATCTTGAATGGTTTATATTTTTAAATTTGAAATTTAAGTTAAAAATTATGAAAAACATAGTTTTATTCATTTTGTCAAGTTAATTCTTGAATCAATGTCAACCTGCTTGAAAAATAATAATAATAAGCAATGCAAATAAGCATTCCTGCTATTTATTTTGTACTTTGTACTGTAAGGTAGACAAAAATTAAAAACAAGTTCTTCAAATTTAAATTTTAGCCAGCTGTTCACGATTACACTCTGCAAAATTTTTCCGATGTTTTTCAACCACTTGGAGCAAAAATTGTCTTTGTTTTTCATTCTTGGTGATACTGTCATTGAAATTTTGTATCAATGCTACACTTCGCTCTGCAGAGTCATTGATACAAGCCAGATTCTTTACAAAATCTGCTGCAACTTTAAAAGATAGTGTATCTGACCAGGCTTCAACAGGAACATCTAGAAAACTGGCATCAATGTTGGATGTTTCAAAAAATGTGGTAGAAGCACGCAAATCAACAACACTTTTTGATAGTGTTTTTATGAGATGCGGTCCACGTTTTTTCTTTGTCCGACAAAAGGGTTTAAAATAACGCAGGCGTCGACAGTTCCGGACTCAAGTACCACGAGTGACGCACCATCATTTTCAATCTAGTCGATCTAAGAACAGCATCATCATATTCGTATAAACGCTTTATCAACAAGATATCATTCACATGTGCATCTGCGGTGAGCCTGCATGAAAACCATGATTGAAGATAAACACATATGGTAAACCGATTAAAGCGCTGATTACCTTGTAATTCTCGAGCTGTTAACTGAAAGATGGTTTCATTGCCTGCAAACAATAGATCGATTTTCAATGCATAGATTGCTTTCGCCATCCACCTTGCCCTGCGTTGGGCACCAGGTCTGCGAATGCTGACATCAACCTCCAACCCAACCATTTGTGCAGCAAGCAGAAGAAATTGCAAATAATCATCACACGAATGACTGACCTCAAGTTGACATTTAATAAATTCTTTAATCGAATCAGACACGATTATCAAAGGGGCGGATCTGGCTTCGGGTGTGTGGTTTAATTCTGGCCATTTTTCTCGAAACCTCTTAAAAAACAAAATATCTGGTCAAGTGGATGGTCCAAGACAAACATTGAATGCATCGGAAAGGAGTACTTCCAACATGTGATGACGGCATGCCATCCATAATAGATTACGTCCCAGGGCTACTTCTAACAGAGTGCAAGCTCCATTGAGTCTTCCAGTATTGGAAGCCGTATTGTCGAAGCACATGCCGATGACCATAGATTCGCACTTCCATGATTTGATGTTCATATACTGCATCAGCAGCTACCCATCCTGACCCGGATGCTAACTTGGGAACACCAAGAAGCTTTGTAGTGCCATCGACAAGTGACGAGAGCAGGATAGGTAATCGATCGCCGTTGTTGGTAACATGTCCGGTAACATCGGGCAATAGCTTACCATCCCAATGTACAATTGATTTTGAGGGAATATAGTCTTCTTTTATACATGCTGCAGCTTATTGACGGCAAAGCTTGCGATGACGATGCATTGTGCTCTTGGAAAATACTGTGTCAGATGTCGGAACACCAGCTTCGTTGAATGCGGATGCAAGTATCATTGTTGATTTTCTAATGCTGGTGATCGTTCTGTCCAGCACTGCAGCAACTTTTGGAGATATGATGCCTGACAATTTAGCATGCTTAGTTTAAAAAAATTAAATCTTCAAAAAATATGCACATTGCTTAAATTTTGCACATTAGGTATTTTATATGTTTTCTAGCATTTATTACATTTTCTAGTTAAGAATCACACAATTTCAACTCTAGTTAATGGTAGAAATGAGATAAATATAAGTATATTTAAACTTCATTTTATTCAACTATGGCATGCAAAAACTGCAAATTATTTGAGCCATGATTCGTCTGGATTTTTATGTTGGCCTAATACTGGAATTTTAAAAGCTCTTGGGGGACCTCTAAATGTTGTTCAAATGAGCTACAACTTCACCAATTCACTCAATGTACCCAAGAGACACATTTCAGGGGGTGAGACACCAAAGATTACAAAAAAAAAATTTTTCGAGCATTTTTGGGACACCCTAATATATATATATATATATATATATATATATATATATATATATATATATAATGTGTGTATATATTCATTGCATATGTATGAGAAAGAGAAAAATGATAGATAGATAGATAGATAGATAGATAGATAGATAGATAGATAGATAGATAGATAGATAGATAGATAGATAGATAGATAGATAGATAGATAGATAGATAGATAGATAGATAGATAGATAGATAGATAGATAGATAGATAGATAGATAGATAGATAGATAGATAGATAGATAGATAGATAGATAGATAGATAGATAGATAGATAGATAGATAGATAGATAGATAGATAGATAGATAGATAGATAGATAGATAGATAGATAGATAGATAGATAGATAGATAGATAGATAGATAGATAGATAGATAGATAGATAGATAGATAGATAGATATTTTTTTATATTTACTCTTATGAATCTTAACTTATCAAGGAACTCTATTTCTTTCCAAGAAACCAAATGTAATAAAAACAAAACGAAAACAATGCTTGCAATACAATTCTAAAAAGTCGTCTCCACACAGGTAGACTTTCTAATTTACCACAATAGATATATTTCAGACTACTACGTGACATTATTTACATGTTAAGTGGCTTCTGTCAGAATTCGTTTGTTCAATGCCCCCTTTTCTCTCGAACTCTACGTTGACTTGGTGCATTCTTATACACTTTTTTTTAGAAATCACATACAACTTAAAAGTGGGTTTTCCCCGGTATCAAAGTTACATCTGTTCTTAGATCTGTGTGGGCCCTAGTGAGAGACTTCCGGAAATAAATGTGGGCCCTAGCGAGAGAATTCCGGAAATAAATGTGGGCCCAAGGCAGAGACTTCTTGAAATAAATGTGGGCCCAAGGAAGACTTCTGGAAATAAATGTGGGCCCAACGCAAAGACTTCTGGAAATAAATGTGGGCCCAGGGCAGAGATTTTTTAAAAATATATGTGGGCCCAAAGCAGAGACTTCCGGAAATAATGTGGGCCCAAGGCAGAGACTTCCGGAAATAATGTGGGCCCAAGGCAGAGACTTCCGGAAATAATGTGGGCCCAAGGCAGAGACTTCCTGAAATAATGTGGGACCAAGGCAGAGACTTCCGGAAATAATGTGGGCCCAAGGCAGAGACTTCCGGAAATAATGTGGGCCCAAGGCAGAGACTTCCGGAAATAATGTGGGCCCAAGGCAGAGACTTCCGGAAATAATGTGGGCCTAAGGCAGAGACTTCTGGAAATAAATGTGGGCCCAAGGCAGAGACTTCCAGAAATAAATGTGGGCCCAAGGCAGAGATTTTTGAAATATTTTGGCCCTATGCGGAATCTTCTAGAAATATATGAGAGCCCAAGGCAGACACTAAAAAAATATATCTGTGTGTCGGATGGTTCTATATCTTAAACTCAAGAAAATAGAAATTAATACCGTTCACAGACTGGCTGTGAACTAAATCGTTTCATTGGAACCATTTTTAAAGGACTCACACTGCACAGAAACATGAATAAATTTTCAGCTTTACTCACGAATAAATTATCCAGAAACGATAACTCTTTCTGCTAGCACCATCAGTAATGACATAGTCGCAAGAGACAGTAACACCATGACGCAATTGATGGTGACGTCTTCTGGTACACAACTTCCCTATTTAGTCCTTTAGTAAAAGTAAAACTCCGACTTTTAACGTAAGACTTGTGGTTCGCTGTTTGAAACAACATTCTGAATGGAAAGAGCAGAGGTCGCCTCTTATTTCGTTGAAGGAACTCTCGTTTGGGAACCACTGATCAGGGCCGCTTTATCAACTAGGCACAGTGGGAACTGTAGGCACAGTAGGCACTGTAGGCACAGTAGGCACTGTAGGCACAGTAGGCACTGTAGGCACTGTGCCTACGGCCTACGGACTTTTCAAGGGTCTACGAAAGCCAGAACATAAAGTGAAAACAAGTTCAGAAAGCCAATAAAATTTAATAATGTTAAGGTAAATATATATAACCGTGTGAGATGAGCAAGTCAAGCTGCACTACCCTAGATCTGTAAATTACAGTATGTTAACTTTTTTCGGCTCATTGTCTTAGCAAAGTCACATATGACGTCCTCAAAGTATATTTAGATTTCAAATCGCTAAGAAGTGAGGGTGTATTCTTGACAAATATTAAAAATGAAGTCGGGGAGGGCCTACGGCTTTAAAAATGCCTAGGGCCTACAATGACCATAAAACGGCCCTGCCACTGATATAAACTATTCGGCTTAACTCACATGCCTTTTAATTACAACGGTGAATATTTCTTTATTGGTATTTTCAGTATTTCTTCGACAATGCTAATGTTATATTTCGAGGCAAAATATTTTTCAAACTTTGATTAGCCTATATAAGTGCTACATATAAAGCACGGAATATATAGTACAGAATTTATAGCAGAGAATATCTATAGCAGAGAATATATAGCATGGAATCTATAGCACCATAGATATAAAGAATAGCACAGAATATATAGCATTGAATATATAGCTCTGAATATATAGCACTGAATATATAGCGCATGATATATATATATATATATATATATATATATATATATATATATATATGCATGTAATTTCACCTTGAGTACTTGCACTTAAAGCCTTACTTGCAATTGAAAAAAAAATGTGTACTGTGAAAATCTCTATTCATTACTTGATACTTAACAATGCATAACTTTTTACCCTGATCTCTCTACTTATTTAAGGACATGCTTTAAGTGTTAAGTGAATTTTGATGGATTATAATTTGTTTCATAGTCTGTACTATCCAGCATTACAATAATTACGTGTTTGGGGTATTCACCATTTCGCCTAGAAACGATGTTAATTATGTATTATCAATATTCCCAGCCAAAATAAATAGAAAAGGTTGAATCGGAACACTGTCTAACTGGCAGCGATTGCAAGTATCCTTACCACTTCGAACCAGAGATCTATATTTAGAACTACAATACAAGGAAGGGGACATTATCCCGAATGATTCAATTGTGAAACATGAACTCTTGCTGCCCTGATCCTGCTTATCGAACAGCTGATCGGTTCAATTTACAAAAAGAAAATAACAGAATACACTAGTATATGTACGTGTACAAGCTAATCTTTTTCACTAGTGCCCTTTTAACGACTGAGGTGTTCCCACGTTGTTACCACAGACCCTGTGCAGATCTCATCAACCCTGCTTGGATATGAAATGTTATCAAGTATAGTTGTAAATATGTCATAATTCATAACTAGCATCAAAACATTATAGATTATACATGGATGGCGGAGACAAAAGACTCGTTAGTTATTCGTACAATGTGTAAAGGACATTGTTCACTATCCTCCCTATCCTACGCTATTCGATCCTCCTTCTTCTTCTTCCTTTGGCTCTACATCTCATTTAGGGCCCCGGCCTGCCATACTACTCTTCTCCACTTTTCCCGATCCATGGTCTTCTTCCTCCACTCTCTCTCCTTTGTCTTCAAGTCTTTCTCCACCTCATCTCACCATCTCCTTCTTGACACGATGTACTGAATTGATTTCAACAATTGTCAGAAACAAACAACAACGGTACTACAGTTTTATACTGCTTGAACTATTTTACACGGTTTTTATTGATATAAAATAATTTTGAATAGAGATTTTCTCAGGTTTTCATGTCCCTAGGCAAAGACTTTTAGAGGTATTTGAGGACAACGGTAAAACATCATAACTTAGGCAGTTAAAATGAAAGAGGTCCTTTGACTGGTGGGGCCTAGGCATTCACCTAGTTTACCTAGCCCAAATAACGGCCCTGAATGTAAAGCTTTTAAGTGGTAGAGCCCTGGGCACGTCTTCTGCAGGCCAGACCAAAGTAGGCCTCTGGATACATTGATTCTGATAATTAATAGACAGATCGTTGAGATGTTAAAGGAAAGCACCAATTCATTAAATAAACAGACAGATCGTTGAGATATTCAACGAAAGCACCAATCCACTCAATGAATAGACTTACCATTGAGATGTTAAACGAAAGCACCAATTCACTCAATAAACAGACAGATCGTTGAGATGTTAAACGAAAGCACCAATCCACCCAATGAATAGACTTACCATTGAGATGTTAAACGAAAGCACCAATTCACTCAATAAACAGACATCACTGAGATATTAAACGAAGGCACCAATCTACTCAACTTCTTCCCAAAATTTCTCATAATCCTGTAAAAAAAAATGCCCCTGTTTACGGAATGGGGTGGTCAGTGAAGGGGTCGGCAGTAGGTACTCCTCTGGTGGAAAGTTTCCCGTGTTGTTTTTAAAGCACCTTTATCATCTCCGGTCCCCCCCCCCACTTGTCACCCAGCCCTAAGCTGTAGCTCCCATTAACTTCAGTTTGCGCACTCGCCACACCCCGAGATCATTTTTGTAAGAACCGCTGGTGCCATATATCCCCCCTCCCCCCGTTGCCTGAACGTGTCCCCTGTATATTCAGCATAATGTCATGACCTCTCCAGTCGTGACAAATGAAATCAACAGTTTACCCACTTTCCTTTTTTTCCCCTCCCCCTCCCCTTTGACATTCGAGTGTTGTGTTCTGTCAATTACCGTCTTCCATTCAGGCGTCTGGAGTGCTATATTTTGAAACGTTAACTTACAGCAGCCAAAATTTACTGATTTTGTTCGATCGCACCTCACAACATGTGAATTCTTGTCTAGATAGATAGATAGTTTACACGTTTTAGTTTAATGAAAGTAAATCAAGCAAACGTAAGTACATTTTAATTATGCTAATCTTTAACAGACTTAGTTAAAACGTTATTTAATAATAAAGTGCAAAATATACATCTTGAACTAATATATATATATATATATATATATATGTATATCTTCTTTCTTTGCCTCTACAGCCCATTTAGGGCCATGGCCTGCCATACTACTCTTCTCCACTTATGTATTTATGTATTTCTTTTCTGTTTAACGTTTGCACCCTTTTATAAACATTTCTTTATAAACTTTAAGTTTTGTGTCGAGACAAAAGAAAATTGCTTTCACTAAAAGCCACGGATCCAGTAAAATAACACGCAAATTGTAAGAAATGTGCATGATGAGTCTGAAAATATGACTTTCGAGAAAAAAATACTAAACCGAAAAAGGATGTTATATATCTAAAATTAAAATATTCTCAAGAAAATTAACAATACCAGCATGCGGTGATTAATTAATATCAATTCAGTCCCTTTCTTGTTAAGTGAGCTGAGACTTTGTCTCTTAGAGCCCGCGAAATCAAAGTCTCTATGTGCCTCAGCATAATGGAACTGCCATATATACCAATGTAATGGCCAGCAAGCTAACTGACTGGTCCACCATGTGGTCCGCCAGCCTGGAACAATTCATATAGCACATGTCCCACGACTGGTCCCTCCAGTGGCGGCACACAGTGTCGACTTTGCACAGCGGGTTTTTAATTTGATAGAAGGTCTGGACTAAGACCAGATGGATGGATTGTTCGTGTGAACTATTACAAGCCAAACTTACATTAAAATGATCAAAATGAGCGAGTCGGATCAAACAGCCAAATGGCTGTACTTCGCTCATGTCTGATCAAGCATCTAGCTTGACAAACCATTATTATGTTATTAATGGAAAATGGGAAAACTATACGCCCCCCTCCCACCCCAGACCCCCCAACGGTAGAAGAAATCCTTTCGATTATTAATTATCATTAACTATGAAGCTAAGTTGGCCCCGACAGGTTCTTTTGCCTAGCGTCCCCCTAAAAGTTTTCGGAAATCTCCGCCTATGATCCTCAAGTAACTTTTTTTTTTTAAAAAATAGGCTCTTTGTGTAGGCAGAACTATTTTAAAAACGTGATTTTTTTTATTTTCAGTTTGAACCCCAAATTGTTTTTCAATGACGTCATCAATCAAACACGTGCCGTTTCCGGTAAAAACAATCATCTACCCGGAAGTTGACATGACACATTCTGTCCTACCTCCCCTGCGCCTGGCAGGTCAGCACATGAGGTCACGGTCCAGATCTCTTTCATCTCTCACTGGCCGACCCAGTTCCATTAGCTCGATGCCAGTAGAAGGGAAGAAGGTGGATCAGAAGAACGAAGCGGAAGTAGCAGACGACCTGGTCCTGTTCAGCAGCCGGCGAAATAGATCCAGTCTGCTGACCCTGTTTCAGTGCACCGGGATAGGACCATTACATAAAACAGACAGGTATGTCATCTTAAATTGTTTGTCCCACCATTACATAAAACAAACAGGTAAGGGGGTCTTATATCGTTTGTCCCACCATTACATAAAACAGACAGGTAAGGGGTCTTAAATTGTTTGTCCCACCATTACACAAAACGGACAGGTAAGAAATAGTTATCATGTCTGCCTGCCTTCTTGTTTTATTTACAGCTTAAAGCTTTACAACAAAGGACATTTTTTCAGTTCTTTTCGAAAGTTGGTTAGAGTCCCTCAAGTCCACCCCTGCTTCAAACGGCTACCTGACTTAAGTTGGGGTCAGGGCTTGATTCACCGCCAGGGATGCAAGCACTGAGAACTGTCTCCCCGGCTCTGCTTTAGCTAATTTCATCCCTAATTTCAAACCATAGACAGTTATCCCCGGCTCTGCTTTAGTTAATTTCATCCCTAATTTCAAACCATAGACAGTTATCCCCGGTTCTCCTTTAGCTAATTTCATCCGTAATTTCAAACCATAGACAGTTATCCCCGGCTCTGCAGAAAATTTCTTTCAAACCCCGGCACTGGTTTTTTTTTCTTAAATCGAGCACTGGTTTGGGGTAATAAAGACGGGTGCCTTTATATGCCGTGGTTACAGAAAAGATGAATTCTTCACTTTAGGGCAAAGGGAACCGACCTTTTCTCTTCTCATTAGATGTGCTGTGTTTGATTTTATATTGTATAAGAGACATCAATTTTACATCGTTGTGTTGCTGAGTTGACTATAAATAAAATAGTTTAAGGAATACAATGTCAACATTTGGAAAGGTCCGCTCACTATATGTCTTCTAAAACTATTTTTATGAAAATAAAGGTACGAATGAATTGTGGGCTGTTCTCGAAACGTATCGAATTTTTACAACTGATTTAGCTTCCAATCTTCGAGCAAAGTGCAATTCACGTTGTACAATTAATATGGTCATAAAAGAGAAAAATTATTTAATATAAACAATAACGCTTCTTAATTGTAAAGAAAGAAAAATGTCAGTCGCTTTGTCATCATTTCCTTTTTTATTTTTTTTGACAATGTTATGTTATCTGACATTGGTCTGATGTTGTTAATGTATCTGATATTGTTGTGGTATCTGAAATTATTATGGAATCTGATAGTGATATAATATATGACATTGGTGTGGTATATGATATTGTTATGTATAAAAGTATTATTATTAAACATAAACAATAAAAAAAATGTTAATGGTTCATATGTCTTTGTTCCCAATGACCAGAGAGCTGCGCGGGATGTACCAAAATATTGTAGAAGAGAGACGGCTGATAAAAGACTGCCATGAACTGGATAAAATTTTACAGCAGGAAACATCCGAGCTGAAACACAAACAGAAACAGGTAATACTGAACTGTCTAGTTTATAGAGGTAATACTGAACTGTCTAGTTTATAGAGGTAATACTGAACTTCTAATGATAAAAGATACATTTGGGGCCTTAGGACGAGATAATTTGGGGGCCTTAGGACAAGATAAAATTGGAGGCCTTAGGACAAGATAATTTGGGGGGGGGGCCTAAACACAAATTATGTAGAGACTAACGTTTGCAAATTATAAATCTCTAATCATCTTTGAGCAATGCTTTTCCTCTGATTACTCCCAAATGTTAAATCATTTCTACCCGTGATAAGCACATAGATTGACTTGTCTTTCTTTCCTTTGTGCCCTGCAAAATAAGCCCATAAATGGGAAGGAGGGGGGAGATGAAAATGGTAGTTATGTGTGACCCTTATGAACCATTCTGGGCCACATTGCAACTTCATCTTGAGGTCACAAGGTGCGGTTCCCTGATGTGAAGGGAAATGGTTGGGGAGTGGGTGATTTAAAATAAAGAATACGTTTACATCAAAACTGTAACATTCGTTATTTTGGTTATTGTTTGTTTTGTTGTTGTTATTGTTGTTGTTGTTGTTTTTTTTTTACTTATAACTTGTCGTTAGTTTTGTTTGAATAGACAGTGGGTGCTATGGTGGACCCTACGTAGCGGTTTAGTTATCCTATCTATAAGAATGTCTCAGGTTTTATCCAAATTTCGCACCTCTTGCTTCTTTATTGACAGATATATAAAGCGTACAAGAAGATGACCAAAACACTGCCGGACGCTGATGAATGGCTGCGCAGGCGGAAGTCGCACACTGAATCCTGGCAGGAGAGAGAACGGGATGAGATCGCCAAACGATACAGCAGACGAGACAGACAGTTCCGGGCGCCGCCGGACCTGAAAGAGACGGCGGACAAGATCAGGCCCATCGTCACGGACAGCGGCAACCATTTCAAATTACCCGCCAACCTTTTCAGCCCAGATTTCGACGAAACTGTGGCGAGACTGACCGCACAAAACGTGCGGCGTCACTCAATCGCGGCGTTCAGCACGCGTCTGCCACAGACAAGTGAACCGTTACGAAGAATGACTTTCGGAGACAGTGACATAGCCAAAGATCTTCAAAGATTGAGGTCAAGTCTGGGCCCCAGGATTTACTTGAGCGATCTGGTCAAACAGAGAAGTATTGACAGTGAGGAGGATGTTGAAGGCAAGGGAGAGAACGTGTAGAACACAACTGAGTTAAATGACGAATGGTTATCTCCCTTTGAGTTGAAAAAGTTATAAACTTCAAGTTACGTGGATGAGCTTTCCATATTACCTATGCTTTGAAATTGTTATATTATTACCTTTATGTGTGTACTATTGAAATGATATTACTTATGATATGTGTACGACTGAGAAATAATTACCAATGTAAATGTGATACATTACCAGTGTAAAAGTAATACATTACCAGTGTAAAAGTAATACATTACCAGGGTAAAAGTGATACATTACCAGTGTAAAAGTGATACTTTACCAGTGTAAAAGTGATAAATTGCCACTGTAAAAGTGATACATTATCCGTGTAAATCTGATACATTACCAGTGTAAAAGTGATACATTAACTGTGTAAAAGTGATACACTACCAGAGCCGTAGCTAATTATTATGGCGCCCTGTGCGAGTCACATTTTTTGGCACTCTCCTCCCAATCTGATCAGTGCACAGCCCACAGTACACTTCCTACGCTATTGTGCATTACTGCCTGTATTCAAGGAAGGTTTAACCGCTAAAAGAACAAGGGGGCCGCATAGGGCGGCACATTTTTGTGTGGCGGCACTTACGTTAAAAAATTATTTTATAAATTGCCGCCCTTTAGCAAAATATCATTTATTAGCTTGCGCTGTTAACTCCTACCAGAGTATGGGCCGCTAACAACAGTTCTCAACATACTTCTACCCTGGACCAATTTGATTCCAGCTCCAATTGAACCCCATCTCAAATGTGTCAGCTTCGATGTCGCGCCTACGTGTATTTTTTTTTTTTTGGCTGTTCTTCTTTTTCCATGGGGGATTCTACCTCAACGCCAGACCGGTATGCCTGGTAAAATGTGCGCTTTCCAGACCCATAACCTCTTTCCGATTTCTTCATCGGCATAAGGATTGATTCCCCCCCCCCCCACACCCCCACCAAAACGAAAGTTCCGCGCAACAAATTCCCATGCGACCTATGCGCTCACCTACAGAGTTGCGTTTCTAACAACAAATTCCTATGTGACCTCTGCGTTCACCTACAGAGCTGCGTTTCTAACAACAAATTCCTATGTGACCTCTGCGTTCACCTACAGAGCTGCGTTTCTAACAACAAACTCCTATGTGACCTCCACACTTACCCATGCAACTGCAAAGAACCAAACGTTTTATCTAAAAAGTATAGTTTTACGTTTATTAAATGACTGAGTATGTCACTTGTGTATTAAGTGAGTCAGATTATCATGTTTTTTTTTTTTACCTACCATCATTAAAGTCATTTCGTTCATGTGTTGATGTGATTTTGAAACTAGACGTCACGTGAAGTATTGTACTATGTTTATAGAGACAACAAAAGAGATAGAAATAAGAAAATACGCCGTAGGTCTAACATAATTTTTCAAGATAGTCGCAAATCTAGCATTACACCAGAAATAGACCTTAGTTAATATCATGATACCGCTGATTTAGCACACATGGTATTGCAATAAAAGTTATTCTTGAGTAAAAAAAAAAATATAAATGCGATTTTTGAGTCTTTAAGCATTATTGGATGTTAATTTTTGTAGATGAAAAAAAAATATTTTAAAAATAATCCAATTTGACTTTTGCAGCGAGAATAAATATAATACAAAATATACCATGTCTTTTATTTTTCTGGAATACATGTTAGATCAAGCTTATTCGTTTTTAATTTACCTGACAACGGTCACAAATTTCATGTGCTTACATAGCTTCATAAAACAGCCTCCAAGTCGATAGATGACTTTTACAATAGCACACGCAACTCTTTCTATTGAAATGTAAGTGACCCATGGACTATATAGAAGTGGGACTTGTGTAAGTTGAGGCTCCAGGAACAAAAGAAAATATTGGGCTGTTTAAATTAAAAGAAGCATTAAATAAGGAGTGATGCGCGGTCAATGAGAATTTCATCGTCATTACCGCTTTATTCAATATTTTATTTACTTAATCATGATTTTGGAGAATTATAAATACCACGCCGCCCCCCTTTTTTCCGAAATCTTACCGCCTTAAAAGTTGAACAATCAAGAAACCGAAAGTAATGTATTAAAATGCCTTAGAAATAGGCAAGACAAGCCTCCGTCTCCTTAAAGCCTGTATGGAAAACATCGTGCCTCTCAAACAAATATAAACTCCGGATTTTCAAAAGCAACTTCAAATCCGTCCTGTTATATGGGGTGGAAACATGGAGAGTCACCAACTGATTAACCAATAGACTACAGACGTTCCTAAATGACTGCCTCAAGAAAGTCCTAAAGAAAAGGCGACTGGATGAATTCAGGAACGAAGATCTCTGCCAGCTGGAAAACCAAGATCCCATAGATATACAAGTGTCTAGAAGAAGATGGAGGTCGATCAGCCACTCGCCAAGGAAGCCTCCAGAAGACATCACGAAAATGGCTCTACAGTGGAACCCGCCAAGGCAAGAGAAAGGTCGGCCGCCTAAAGACCCCTTGGATAAGGTCTTGAGGGCAGGAGATGAAAGGCTGCAAACAGACATGGAGTGAATTGAAAAATGTCCCCCCTAAAACAGAGTGCGCTGGAGAGTGGCTGTATTGGTCCTTTGCTCCGCAAGGAGTTCATATAAATAAGTCAAAGTCCTTAGAATAAGAACATCAATTGAAATTCGAAACTAAGTTGTATTTTTAAAATGTATTTATTTATTGTATTTTTTTTTTTTAGTTTATTCCCTATGCGATCATGTCGTATTCGACTGACGATGACACCTCTAAGACACCGCTATGAATAGACACAGTGCTACACTAAATGGGGCATCCATACTACACCTCTATGGCTGGACACAATGCTACACTGAATGTGACATCCAATAATACACCTCTATGGCTGGATACAATGCTACACTGAATGCGACATCCAATATACACCTGTATGGCTGGACACAATGCTACACTGAATGTGACATCCACTATACACCTCTATGGCTGGACACAATGCTACACTGAATGGGATATCCATACTACACCTCTATGGCTGGACACAATGCTACACTGAATGCGACATTCATATGCCACACCACTATGACTACACCGAATGGAAACATTCAAATTCAGTACCGGTACTTCAACACCAGTGGCGCAACCAGCAAAAAATGCTGGGTGGGTGGGGCTCACATATAGAAAAAAAATGCTGGGGGGGGGGGCTCACATATAGAAAAAAGACAGTTTATATAGTAAAATATGTATGATGATTTGGTCTGGGGGGCTCAAGCCCCTCCCTGGTTGCGCCACTGTTCAACACAATGAAGTCCAGCTCCTTAGTCCCATATAACGGTGTAATATACTGCTGACTTCTCAAGTATACACTGCACATTACTACTCATTCATTCTGATATTACCGAGTCCTAGGCATTGTCACTAAAAAAAAAACAAAAGAGGATCAAAACTTAAAAACTTGATCTGCTGTGTGCAGTGAATTTACGATAGAAGGTTGTAAGTCTGGTTGTTGATATTCACGTTGAATCTTTATGTCAATTAACGTGATGATATGCAACAGAAATGAGCGTTAGATTAAAAGGATACAATTTGTATAAGTTATACTATAACAAGAAAAAAGAATGCAATGTTTATGACGTTTTTGGATTTAATAAACATTTTAGTGTTTTCATTTTTTGGAAATTAAATCTAGTTAATGTACAAAATAAGTTGTTGAATTATTTTTGTAATGCAAATGAATTAAAAAAAAAAAATCAGTTACCAATAGAATTTAGAATACTACTTTGTAAAAAAAAAACACACTTTTACGAACAAATAAAATTGATAATATTATATAATTTATGTACACTGTACTACTGTAGGCCTACTACTTTTTTTTATAGTATCTTTTTTTTTTAATTAAAAAGGCCAAAAAAAATCTGTCCTTGGGTTTTCTTGTTTTTTTTCCTTATGTCCACCTTAGAGAGCTGCACGGGAGTCAAAATCACACCCAGTCCCACCCCACCCACTCCCGCGAAAATTTTTCCCAACCCCACCCGCTCCCATCAAAAAATATTCTATTATAACTCATAAATAATGGTTTAAAAATTTGTTTGTAGAAATCCTCTCGAAAAACATACATGAAAAAAAAATTAAGATAATAGGTAAAATAAAAAGTTCTACAGTTCAAGTCCATGTATAAATAAGAGGCCATTAACACTTTCTGGAGATTTTTTTCTTTCTCCACAACATTACCCAAATGCTTTGAAACAGTTGTGGTACAAGGCAAAATTTCATTAACAGGAACATTCCCATATTTTGCACCAATGTTTATCAACTTTGCAGCCAATGCTTGGAAACCACAGCCTTCAACAAATGAAAATGGTCTGATGTCTTAAGCGCACATTGAAACAATGGTGTTTGTCATTTCTGTTTTAACCTGAACTGGAACCTGTTTAACAATCTTCTCTTGACTTAGAATGAAGCTAGTCATTGATGTAATTTTTGGAACTAGTGATCTGTTTTTACAAAATTCGAGATGCGTCCACAGACCATTCTTACCAACGCGTGCCTTTCAAGTTATAATAATAATGGTATCGCATCTTGTACATACCGCGAATGGCACAGCCTCATCATCCAAGCGCAATTGATTGGAACTTTCCCAAATATTGCTCTTACCACCTTTATTTACGTAAAACTGAATACGCTCGCTTTTTGCGTAAACTAACTTTTGAATGTTTGCTTTATTATCCATCATTTGAAAATTAAAACATAGAATTAGAGAAGTAAAAAACATTCAGATTTACATTTAACTTTAACGAATGGAAAATCACTTCAAATTATAATAAACTGCACATGCGCATTAACGAATTAAAAACACAGTCAAAGCGAAGATTATAAGTAAGGAATCACTTGTTCATTTTTAGTATAAACACCTTGAAAAAATAAATTAAAATGTTTTAGCGACTTTTTTTTACAAGCGCTTTTTAAAGAAATTTCAATAGCAGTCATATCCAAGTCCATGAGAGTCCCACTCAGACAAAATCCAAACCCACGGGACTCCCGCAAAAAACAAAACCCACAGCCACGGGACTCCCGCAAAAACAAAACCCAAACCCACGGGACTCCCGATAAATTTATTTCCAATCCCGCGGGACTCCCGCGAATCCCAATCCCGTGCAGCTCTCTAGTCCACCTCCACTTGACCGCTGAAAGACCACCAGTTTTCTTTGTTTCCGGTGTCAACGCTGTCCCTGCAGGTTGCAAAGCGGTCCTTGTAGGTAGGAGATATTAATTTTATATTGTTTCGGATATTACTGGTTATAAAAACAACACAAAATTACATATTCGATAGTTATATAGGAACATATTTTTGATGTATGCACTTATATTTAATACATGCAGCACCATCTTAGTATCTTCTTAGGTCCTGCTGCATCTATAGCCTGACAAAACTCGCCATGACCTATTTAAATCTACTAAAGACTCGTGACTATAATGAACTTGTTCTTGTTAATCTTGAAATTGGAGACATGGTAAAATTTACTCGAGGTGATTACTCACATTGGGGCATATTTGTAGGTAAGATGATATAATATTACCATATACATTTATTAAATTATTAAGAGTATAGAGAATATCATATTGTGTCAATGACTATAAGACTGGCATAGGCGGTATAGACCATACTCTTTAACTTTTAGTGATAGAGTATTTTACATGAAATTTTCACATATAAATCATATGTTTGAAATAATGAAAAGATCATCGGATAAGTCCACCTATCCATGACAGACTCTCTTTAACCACAGATATAATTTTGCCATGGTAGGATCAATTTTATCTTATACTTGAACTTGAAACAATGAAATTTCTTAACCTTGCTAAGATAGGTTGAGATAATTTGAAAAGAGAATGCATCTGCTTAGTACAGAGCTTTTCCCAGTCAAATTAAGAACAGTTTATAGAGCTCAAATCTATCATTAAGAGAAAATTGGTTCATGTCTAAGTATGAACAATCAGTTGAGAATTTTCCCTCCAGATTGCCAACTGATCTATGTGAATGAAGCTGGAATGTATTCATAATATTTAAAATATCTTCTCGTGTTGTATGAGTTGATAAAATTAAATGCAGGCAAAATAAAAAGTTGTCATGAATTTTTTTTAGCATGCTTTAAATAAATTCAGAATATTTTTTTGTTTTTGCATAAAAGCTTTGGATTTTCACAGGACATGGGACTATTTCACATCTCGTTGGTGTAGATGATTGCAATGTAGAAGTGAATGCATATCCAGTACAACAGTTTTATATTGGTTGCAAGAAATTCAACAAAGCTAAAGTTTGTATCGATGACTTCTGGGATGTAGTGGGTGAAAATAAAGCCTTTGTCGACAATGCCAGCTGGAACACGTACTATTTTTCTCTTTTTCATTTTTTTGATATATTTATTTTTTTTTTTTATTTGCAGAGTATTATGTCTTTCTTTTGTAAATATTGCTGATACTGTAGTTTATCAAAGATACACAGTATGAAATTTAATTTTTTAGAGTTTAAGCTTAATGAACCAATTGAATCTTTTTGCGTTTAATTCATTTATAAATCTAACTGCTGATTTATTAAATGGTAATACATCAGCATATTTCTTAATGAATGTTATGCTGATTTTAAATTAGCAATTAACACTTTGTGACAAAACACTTTAATTTTGATAAACTTTTGGCAATGACTTCATTTGCTAAATCCAAACCAAAAAAAATGTAACTATGAGACTCAATACTGAGTTTAACGCGAATCTAAAAAAATGTGTTAAGACGATAAAATTCTATACCTTTCATCATTCTTTTCAATAAAAAAAATACGAATAATTATTAACTGGATTCTTGCTTGGCGTAGTGAAGGGTGGGCCAAGAGGGGCATAAGACCTAGGGCGCTACTCACAAAGTGGCACCAAACGGTATATTTTACATATAATATTATATGGTTTTCAAATGGGGGGGGGTGCTAAAAAGGTAATGTGACCCCTTCGCGAGTTAAGCTCGATATGGCACTGAAGGAGACTATAAATAATTTGTTTTTAGTAACCTTTTCTTTATCCAAAATTTTGTTCTGAACAAAATTTAATTTACCAACAGGAAATGTAAAAAAGTAAAAAAAAACATTGCTAAAATTATATGGATGAAACCTAATTTTTATATGACCTTGATAAATTGCTATATCTAACATTTCAAGATCAATATAACATTTCTGAAATTTTCTTATAATTGAAATTGTAAGATTTTACCTAACATTAAAAATGTTCACTTTAAAAACAAAATAAATGACCAATTAATCTTTTATTTTAACAGTCCCTTTGAACGGAAGAAGATTGTAGAAAGAGCTACTGAAACTTTAGGGTACGTTCAAAGCAATATGAAGTATTCCAGCTGTAAGAATTTTGCTACATGGTGCAGATATGGTGTGAATGAAACCAGACAGGTATGAGTATTATGATGGTGCTGTTTTTTTTTTTTCATCTGAATCTCATTTAGGTGAAGAGGGTAATTAGGAAAACTGCAAAGTTTTTTTGTGGAAAAATTTTTAACATGTTAAAGATTAGTGTGAACAAAATAAAAAAAAAATTGTATGCATTAATTAGAGTACATTTCTATTCTGAATGTCTTTTTTTAGGCTCATTTGGGTTTGTATGCCCTAGGTACTGTGCCTGTTCAGAAAGACAAGCTTGCTAATTATTTGAAATTATACAATGCTGGAGACCTATTAGTTTAAAAATGTTGACCATAAAAAATCTAAACATGTTTTGTTATTGTTTGTTTAGTCATTTTATTGTGTATAAAATATAGACAGTCATACTGAAATCATGTCTTTTTTTATTTTTTGGAAAGGACAAAACAATCGTACCTGTCACTATTTTGAATGGAGTCATAAGTCTATGCATTGGAGTTATTTATGACATTACCTCAACAAAATACATAGGAAAACTGGTAAAATTTGATTCTTGTAGCTTTATTAATGCAAGAGATGGCTTTAAATAATAGATACATTGTTTTTAAAAATAAATTTCATACAAATGTAAATACCAATTGTCTGATAATTTGCAAAGGTCCTTTTAAAATGTTCATCCATTTTTTGTGTAGTACACAAATTAATATTTCTTAAGTTTTTATTTTAAACCATGGATTACTAAAATACTCTGATACATGTACCTTTCTTTATATACAGAAATCTTAATTAGTCCAAGTCTTATATATTTTGAAGCTTATATACACTATCAGCATTGTTCTGGTTTAAGAGCTTGACCAAGTGCTACTAAGAGCATATGTATATTTAAATCATGACAAAAAGTGATAGAATCTTTTCATAGAGAAAGATGTTCCACTTAGGCTTTATGAGGAACAAGAAAATGTGAACTGGTGGCATTGTGTGCTAAGAGATGCCACTCATCAGAAGTTCAACTTTTCTCAGAAAAATTCAAATCCTGAATGTGTTGTAACTATTCTTGAGTAATTTAGTGAGGATTAGCTGAACTTGAAAAGTTAACATTCTGGATTCCTCTCTGTTCCCTCTTCAATTTAATCAGGCTCTGCTTCACCAACCTCTTACATGTTAGTAAGAGGTTTTGGAACTGGAAGCTGATGGTAGATATTTAATGTGTTTCTAGGATTATAGGGTAAGTTGCAGTGTAGAGTGCTCGACTGTTGAGCTGAGGGGTTCCAGGTTCACACCTCAATCCACCCAGCTTTAAATAGGTACCTGACTTTAAGTTAGGGAATTAAAGCCAGCTGGGCGTCGTGCTAGCCACACAATCCCTCAATCTGCCTTGGCTACTAAAACAGATAAATTCTACACTTCTTCTGCCCCTATGGGCCCTTAGGGACTTAAGGGAACTTTACTTCTTTTTGGTTGTATTAGAAACCACTGTCCAGCAGTAGTAACAGTCTGTTGTGTGATCTTTTTGCTCTTTACAAATCATTGCAACAGTGAATGGAAATTGTGTGCACAAAAACAAGAGTCTTCAACCTAAGATTGTTTGCACAAGGTATACAACAAATTTGATGAGCCCATATTTTGTTTTGGTCACCTGTTTTGCAACCACAATAGAGCTTATAAGCTTTTCCTAAAGAAGTCATAGTTCTTTGTTGAGATTTCAAAGTAAACTCAAATGTAACATTGGATGTCAAGATGATTTTCTCACTTTCTGTGTGTTAAATTTGAATAGCTTTAAACTTTCAACAGAACAAATTAACAGTATCTTACAAATAGACCAGTAAATATTTAACATAAAGTCAATTGAAACTGAGTGTTTTATATACCACAATTTAAATGGTGTAACACTATGCCTTTGTTATGCAAAAAAGTTCTTATTGTGCAACTTGCAGCTATGCACTTATCTCTGGGTTTTTTTTCTAAAAAACTGAGGGTGTTAAAAAATTTTTGATGACATTTCTAAAACCAGAAACCTTCAATTTGTACAAGACAGCAAACATATCAACTACTTAAAAACCTTTGTTGACTAGTGTATTGAATACCATCTTGGCAAAATGCAATCTTCAGTTTATCATGTTCCTACCCATACAATAAAATTACCATCAATTACTTTGCTAAAAAGTATGGTTTAGGCTCTATTATAGCCTTTTTGGTTTGGCTTGGTCTGCTTAGTTTTGTTCTAGATAGCCAGTTTAGTTTGGGGTTTGGGATTCTATAGACTACCTACTTTGCGCTTGTGTGACTTATAACGCTATAATTTTAGAGACTAATTTGTAATTTTAGATTTAAGAAAATTATTATCTGTTGCATTTGTAATGTGTCTCAGTTCTCATTTGTGACTGTCCCATTTGTCCCCCAACCTGTCCCATTTTACCCCAAGTGGTGACTAACATTTTTTTGTTTATACACAAAAAAATATTAGCAAAACCAATTAAAACGAAATGGGAAATTGTAAATAAACAAAGCAGATATTTAGTAAGCTTATTAGAACAACCTTTATGTTCATGGTTTAGTTGCTAAATGATAATTTCTGAAAGTTAAAATTTTTGGACCAGTTCTCCCTGTCCTCCCCTACATACTAAGCTGTTTAATTTTTGTGCTGTTAGAATCAATTTTATCTGTTCATGCCTTATTTGAAAAATTTTACCTCTTCATGCTCAACAGAAAATTTCTTGCATATCTGATTTTTTCTTCTTAAGATCTGTTACGACTCTTTCCAACTCCTCTCCCACCATCCTGCTAACACTCTCCTCCTTCCTTCCTTTGTTTGATAATTTATGAACCTATTCATTTGACAGTAAAAGAATAAATTTATTATACATGTACTTTTCAGATTGCGTTAATGTATGAACACAGTGCTCTGTGTGCTGGTTTTTCTCTATGTATTGTATATCCTATAATTGTATATTTGGTTTACCATTCAAAAAGGAACTCTATGCCTACTAAACCAGGGGTGAATCAGGTTTGTCTATATTTTATATATAGTGCCGTAACACTTTGAGACTTTTACCATTCTATAATAAATTGTTTATTTTTTAGTTTTCCTTTGAATCATATTGTAACATGTTTTAAACATTACATCTTATTTATATTTCCTTAGCATTACTCTTTAATAATTTTTTTTTTTCATATTTTCAGGCACATGGACAATATACACCATCAGGTGATTTTTTTTTCAATTTCTTTAAATCTGGTTTCACTTTTGGGGCCTTTTTTAACCACTGCTTGTCATGGGCCTCTATCAGCCAGCAGGTCACTGAGTTTGATATTTGTCAAAACAAGAACTCGTTACCATGTCTTTCGACTTCCATTATTCCACTTACTTAGAATTAATTTCCATGACTCACTCATTTGGACATTTTTTAAAAATATCCTTTAATAATAGGAAAGTTGTTTTTTACGTAACATGAAATCTGACAACACAACTTTTTATAAAATTTAAAAGGTTGGTAGAAAATCTGTATATGCTTAAGGTAGCAAACCCACATAAATGATTTTGGTATCTTTTTAAAGAGTAAAGTGTGAACAATGTAAATACCTAAAAAATGTACTTGATTATAATTAATGAATTAGATGAGCATGATTATCATTCATGGGTATAAGTCTGAATTCAAATAGATCTTGTGGGATCTCAGGAAAAACTCTTGGGATAAGAGATATTTCCCAGAAATTATTTAAGAGCTAAAATTTGTCCAGGGTCCTGATATCTGGGGAGAGATAAACACTCAAACTATTTCATGAGTACTGTAAGACTCTGCATCCAAATACTCATCTGTCATTTAATCAAATACAATCTGTCAGTCACTTCCTAATATCGGTTAACTAAAAATATGACAGTATACCAAAAAAAAAAGATGAACTTTCTAATGGCACAGTACATAAGGAAGTACTTAGTGAAAATAAGTGCTCTATAAACTCTTGTATACCAATACTAAGAGCATGCAGACAGTCTTACATACATGTAAATGTTTATCGCTTTGGCAAAAGAGCATTCTGTATTTATCTTTTAAGAAAATAGCTAACAAAAAACTTTATTTTATTTATGTCAAGAGCAATATTTATTTCTTCAGGTGAAAGGGTATTTAGGCTGTCTCAAAGATCTCATTCACGAGGTAAAGGTTTTAAGTATTATGCTTATAATTTCATTGCAATTTTAAGAGAAGTACATGTACTGATAGCTTTTAAATATTAATATTTAATTGTCTCCCCTGTTTGACACTGCAACACACACAGCTAAGGAATTATTAGACTTCAAGGCATCTGGTCCACCCACTAGGCCATATTTGCATCCATTTGTAATGCTGATAAAAAATGTACTCCCCATTAGAACAAAGTCTTGCAATGACTGTTTTTTTTTTTTGATTTTCAATGTCATTTTAAACCTGGACATATCATCAATTTTATTGTTTTTACTTTAGACATTCATGATGTTTTTTTTTGTTTTTTGTGTAGTGTCAAAAGATGGAGAAATTTATCTTCTCAGACAACTCCTCAGATGTGAGGTCAATCCAGGTCATTCAAAGTTCATCCCGGTTAAAAAGTTCACTCTAAAACATCTACCTGTGTGTCATCGAGACAAGGATTTGTATGAGCTCATAAAATGTACAGCTGACCTGACAGTCAGAGTTGCTGTTAAAATGACCAGTCCACACAGGCCAGATGTATGGCCTGGCACAAACGTTACATATCCATTTAATGCTGTGAGAGGCAAAACTTCCCTAAGAACCGGAAGTGGGATTCTGAGATATCAAGGTGGAAAATTTATCGATGGGTGTGATCAGTTTGGATGTCAATGGAAAAAAAACAGACACTGCTGGTGTCTAAAATGCCATCACTCAGACTCCCCCAGCCGTGTGTGGTGGGAGTTTAATGTGTTGACTGCCGCACATGTGGTTTTCGATGACATTGAGGCCGCCCACACCTCCTTAAGATTATTTTATGATGACAACAACAGTCCACTGGTCAGTCTTGATCACGTCAAGGTAGTTTACGTTGACATTGTGAGTGATACCAGTGTGTTGAAATGTGTGACATGTGATGAAACACTGGCAGGCAGACTGAACTTAATGTGGGACAAATTTAATCGTGCTCGGGGGAAAGTCTCTGAAAGAGACAAAAGACTTAAAAGTGTCAACACTTTAAAATTCATGTTCACACCTCCTCGTGGTTGTTCTGAAATTATCGGTATCGAAGAGTTCTCGAATAATTTAGAAAAAGACAAAAGGTTTTTACTTAAAAGATTTGGCTACACAGTCTCACAGTCTCGTGGTTATTCTAAAATGGTCGCTATCGATGAGAGGTGGAATAAATATGAAAAAGACAATATACTTAAAAGATTTGACAGGTTAAGCTTTCTAGTTTCACATCCTCATGGTTGTTCTAAAATGGTGAGTATTGGTCAATGGGTGGATAAACTCCTGGAGGAGGGGGATCTACTTACAATCAGCTATACAACCTGTGCATGCCCAGGAAGTGCTGGTGGACCAGTTTACTGTATGGGATACTTTAATGAGCAACTCATCCATAGTAGCAGTTTTAGATCTGGATTTAATCACAGTGGAGGTTGTAGCCTTGACTAAAATGTAAGTGTCTGTAAAAGTTGGAAACAAACAGTTTGGAAATATTTTATTTGTTTATCTGTTTAATACATTTGATTGTAACAGTAAATTAATGTTATCTACAGTCAAGTCTAGATTTTTAAGATGTGTACACTTTTTTTTTAATTAAACATGGAAGTTATGTGATTTATGGCTCATGGATAAATTTTTTTTTCAATAATCTTGTACAATAATCATGTAAATATCAACTGTTTTTTGTGAAGCTCATGTATAAGTAATGCTTAGTTTAATGAGATGTAGTAGAAAATATGGTGTATAACTGCATAGCCATACCTTTTTAGGCTAAAACTATATTTTGTGTGTTTGTTTTTTGGAACATATTCACTGCATAAATCCAGACTTTTCTCATTTTTTTTTTAAATGTATGAAATGCTGACAAATGTATATATGTACATTAACTCCATTATAATGCATCACCTTGTTTTACAAAAGGCTTGCAGAAAATATTACCGACTGTTCTACAGAATCACTCTTACATAAAATCTGCAACACCATGTCAATAAATTAAATTTTACACATTATAGTAAATGCTTTATTGTTTGAGTTTTTGTTTTTTTACTACTATATTATTAAGCCTTTGGTATCAAAAATTTAATTTACATCTCAGTCAATTTTTCTCTATATTATTAGCTTTCATTATGTTAATATTAAACAATCAACAAACTTTTTTGAAATTAGACAACCAGTCAAATAGTCATCATAAATAGTCCAAAACATTCCTTATATATTGATTTTAAAATACACATTCACTATAAATATATGAATATATGTATATTTAAAATAAAACAACAACCTTGCAAAGATATAATTCTAAGTTGGGGAAGGAGCCACAGTTATCAGGACAATGGACACTCATCATCAAATACCCAGACATGTTCTCATTGCTGTTACCTGTGCATTAAAAGTTCGCTTCAGTGGTATTTTAAAAAAATCTCTAAGAATGAGATGTTTATCTCAGTAAGAATGAGATGTTCATATCTGTAAGAATGAGATGTTCATATCTGTAAGAATGAGATGTTCATCTCTTAAAAACCTATACTCGATTAATGAGATGGTATTTTTTTGTAGCGTTCAATGTTGGGTTACAGCTTTTTCATCTCTTGTTCACAAGACCTTCTTCAAGTGATTTTTGGGTGGCCAACCTATATCTGGCCTGATTTCATTGCAGAGCCTTTTTCCTGAGTGGCCAATTCATCTTTTATTCTTCTGGATACTTGTCGGTCTATGGGGTCCCGCAATTCGAACACAAAATCAATACTCCCCCACCCCTTAGATCTACGTAGCCATTGTCAAAGTCGTTGGGTTTCTAAACCAAATTCCATGTTCTGGTCCTCACTGCCAGTTAGCTGGAATTTAACAACGAGGCCCTGAGGTTGGCCTGTATCCCTAAGAGTTACTATGGCAGCGAGTATGGCTACAGTTAGGGATATGTGCTGAATTTCTGGTCTGATTCAAATGCCTTCTTCCGTAGGAATTATATATAAAGTAATATGCATATATTTATATATATATATATATTAAAATTTTATTGTGCGTCAAAATAATAAATATCACAAAATAACTGCCCCTCCCCCCCCCACACACACACACCAATCCAAACGTTATAGATTATAGTAAAAGTAGTTACCTTAGCCCTAACGGGTCATCGAGGCAGAGGAAGTGTAGAATTCATCTGTTTCTATAACCTCGGCACATGAAGGGATTGTGTGGTTAGCACAACGCCCAGCCGCCTTTACTCCCCCAACTTAAAGTCCGGTACCCATTTAAAGCTGGGTGGACTTGTGGGACGACTATCCACCAAAATTCACCTGGAAAAAGTCCATGGGCCTCACCGAGGATCGAACCCAGGACTCTCAGGTCTACAGCCGAATCGAGTTAATTTTATAACCATTTCTCAATTTAAGAAAAAAAAACCAGTGCCGGGGATGACAAAAAATTTCTGCAGAGCCGGGGATAATTGTCTATGATTTCATCACCGGCTGGGATATATTAGCCGGGGATGACAGCTCTCAGTGCCGGGGATGTCCCCGGCGGTAAATCGAGCCCTGATTATAACATAAACTGGAACCACCTTCTCCCCCCTCCCAACGTTATGGATTATAAAAAACTGGACCCACACCCAACGTTATGGATTATAAAAAACTGGACCCACACCCAACGTTATGGATTATAAAAAACTGGACCCACACCCAACGTTATGGATTATAAAAAACTGGACCCACACCCAACGTTATGGATTATAAAAAACTGGACCCACACCCAACGTTATGGATTATAACATAAACTGGACCCACACCCAACGTTATGGATTATAAAAAACTGGACCCACACCCAACGTTATGGATTATAAAAAACTGGACCCACACCCAACGTTATGGATTATAAAAAACTGGACCCACACCGAACGTTATGGATTATAAAAAACTGGACCCACACCCAACGTTATGGATTATAAAAAACTGGACCCACACCCAACGTTATGGATTATAAAAAAACTGGACCCACACCCAACGTTATGGATTATAAAAAACTGGACCCACACCCAACGTTATGGATTATAAAAAACTGGACCCACACCCAACGTTATGGATTATAACATAAACTGGACCCACACCCAACGTTATGGATTATAAAAAACTGGACCCACACCCAACGTTATGGATTATAAAAAACTGGACCCACACCCAACGTTATGGATTATAAAAAACTGGACCCACACCCAACGTTATGGATTATAAAAAACTGGACCCACACCCAACGTTATGGATTATAAAAAACTGGACCCACACCCAACGTTATGGATTATAATATAAACTGGACCCACACCCAACGTTATGGATTATAAAAAACTGGACCCACTACCAACGTTATGGATTATAAAAAACTGGACCCACACCCAACGTTATGGATTATAAAAAACTGGACCCACACCCAACGTTATGGATTATAATATAAACTGGACCCACACCCAACGTTATGGATTATAAAAAACTGGACCCAAACCCAACGTTATGGATTATAAAAAACTGGACCCACACCCAAAGTTATGGATTATAAAAAACTGGACCCACACCCAACGTTATGGATTATAAAAAACTGGACCCACACCCAACGTTATGGATTCTAAAAAACTTGACCCACACCCAACGTTATGGATTCTAAAAAACTGGACCCACACCCAACGTTATGGATTATAAAAAACTGGACCCACACCCAACGTTATGGATTATAAAAAACTGGACCCACACCCAACGTTATGGGCTATAAAAAACTGGACCCACACCCAACGTTATGGATTATAAAAAACTGGACCCACACCCAACGTTATGGATTATAACATAAACTGGACCCACACCCAACGTTATGGATTATAAAAAACTGGACCCACACCCAACGTTATTGATTATAACATAAACTGGACCCACACCCAACGTTATGGATTATAAAAAACTGGACCCACACCCAACGTTATGGATTATAACATAAACTGGACCCACACCAACGTTATGGATTATAAAAAACTGGACCCACACCCAACGTTATGGATTTTAAAAAACTGGACCCACACCCAACGTTATGGATTATAAAAAAAACTGGACCCACACCCAACGTTATGGATTATAAAAAACTGGACCCACACCCAACGTTATGGATTATAACATAAACTGGACCCACACCCAACGTTATGGATTATAAAAAACTGGACCCACACCCAACGTTATGGATTATAAAAAACTGGACCCACACCCAACGTTATGGATTATAAAAAACTGGACCCACACCCAACGTTATGGATTATAAAAAACTGGACCCACACCCAACGTTATGGATTATAAAAAACTGGACCCACACCCAACGTTATGGATTATAAAAAACTGGACCCACACCCAACGTTATGGATTATAAAAAACTGGACCCACACCCAACGTTATGGATTATAAAAAACTGGACCCACACCCAACGTTATGGATTATAAAAAACTGGACCCACACCCAACGTTATGGATTATAAAAAACTGGACCCACACCCAACGTTATGGATTATAAAAAACTGGACCCACACCCAACGTTATGGATTATAAAAACTGGACCCACACCCAACGTTATGGATTATAAAAACTGGACCCACACCCAACGTTATGGATTATAAAAAACTGGACCCACACCCAACGTTATGGATTATAAAAAACTGGACCCACACCCAACGTTATGGATTATAAAAAACTGGACCCACACCCAACGTTATGGATTATAAAAAACTGGACCCACACCCAACGTTATGGATTATAAAAAACTGGACCCACACCCAACGTTATGGATTATAAAAAACTGGACCCACACCCAACGTTATGGATTATAAAAAAACTGGACCCACACCCAACGTTATGGATTATAAAAAACTGGACCCACACCCAACGTTATGGATTATAAAAAACTGGACCCACACCCAACGTTATGGATTATAAAAAACTGGACCCACACCCAACGTTATGGATTATAAAAAACTGGACCCACACCCAACGTTATGGATTATAAAAACTGGACCCACACCCAACGTTATGGATTATAAAAAACTGGACCCACACCCAACGTTATGGATTATAAAAAACTGGACCCACACCCAACGTTATGGATTATAAAAAACTGGACCCACACCCAACGTTATGGATTATAAAAAACTGGACCCACACCCAACGTTATGGATTATAAAAAACTGGACCCACACCCAACGTTATGGATTATAAAAAACTGGACCCACACCCAACGTTATGGATTATAAAAAACTGGACCCACACCCAACGTTATGGATTATAAAAACTGGACCCACACCCAACGTTATGGATTATAAAAAACTGGACCCACACCCAACGTTATGGATTATAAAAAACTGGACCCACTACCAACGTTATGGATTATAAAAAACTGGACCCACACCCAACGTTATGGATTATAAAAAACTGGACCCACACCCAACGTTATGGATTATATTATAAACTGGACCCACACCCAACGTTATGGATTATAAAAAACTGGACCCACACCCAACGTTATGGATTTTAAAAAACTGGACCCACACCCAACGTTATGGATTATAAAAAACTGGACCCACACCCAACGTTATGGATTATAAAAAACTGGACCCACACCCAACGTTATGGATTATAAAAAACTGGACCCACACCCAACGTTATGGATTATAAAAAACTGGACCCACACCCAACGTTATGGATTATAAAAAACTGGACCCACACCCAACGTTATGGATTATAAAAAACTCGACCCACACCCAACGTTATGGATTATAAAAACTGGACCCACACCCAACGTTATGGATTATAACATAAACTGGACCCACACCCAACGTTATGGATTATAACATAAACTGGACCCACACCCAACGTTATGGATTATAAAAAACTGGACCCACACCCAACGTTATGGATTATAACATAAACTGGACCCACACCCAACGTTATGGATTATAAAAAACTGGACCCACACCCAACGTTATGGATTATAAAAAACTGGACCCACACCCAACGTTATGGATTATAACATAAACTGGACCCACACCCAACGTTATGGATTATAAAAAACTGGACCCACACCGTTATGGATTATAAAACGTTATGGATTATAAAAAACTGGACCCACACCCAACGTTATGGATTATAACATAAACTGGACCCACACCCAACGTTATGGATTATAAAAAACTGGACCCACACCCAACGTTATGGATTATAAAAAACTGGACCCACACCCAACGTTATGGATTATAAAAAACTGGACCCACACCCAACGTTATGGATTATAAAAAACTGGACCCACACCCAACGTTATGGATTATAAAAAACTGGACCCACACCCAACGTTATGGATTATAACAAAACTGGACCCACACCCAACGTTATGGATTATAAAAAACTGGACCCACACCCAACGTTATGGATTATAAAAAACTGGACCCACACCCAACGTTATGGATTATAAAAAAAACCCAACGTTATGGGACCCACACCCAACGTTATGGATTATAAAAAACTGGACCCACACCCAACGTTATGGATTATAACATAAACTGGACCCACACACAACGTTATGGATTATAAAAAACTGGACCCACACCCAACGTTATGGATTATAAAAAACTGGACCCCTCACCCAACGTTATGGATTATAACATAAACTGGACCCACACCCAACGTTATGGATTATAAAAAACTGGACCCACACCCAACGTTATGGATTATAAAAAACTGGACCCACACCCAACGTTATGGATTATAAAAAAACTGGACCCACACCCAACGTTATGGATTATAAAAAACTGGACCCACACCCAACGTTATGGATTATAAAAAACTGGACCCACACCCAACGTTATGGATTATAAAAAACTGGACCCACACCCAACGTTATGGATTATAAAAAACTGGACCCACACCCAACGTTATGGATTATAAAAAACTGGACCCACACCCAACGTTATGGATTATAAAATAAACTGGACCCACACCCAACGTTATGGATTATAAAAAACTGGACCCACACCCAACGTTATGGATTATAAAAAACTGGACCCACACCCAACGTTATGGATTATAAAAAACTGGACCCACACCCAACGTTATGGATTATAAAAAACTGGACCCACACCCAACGTTATGGATTATAAAAACTGGACAACGTGGATTATAAAAAACTGGACCCACACCCAACGTTATGGATTATAAAAAACTGGACCCAACGTTATGGTTTAAAAAAACTGGACCCCACCCAACGTTATGGATTATAAAAAACTGGACCCACACCCAACGTTATGGATTATAAAAAACTGGACCCACACCCAACGTTATGGATTATAAAAAACTGGACCCACACCCAACGTTATGGATTATAACATAAACTGGACCCACACCCAACGTTATGGATTATAACATAAACTGGACCCACACCCAACGTTATGGATTATAAAAACTGGACCCACACCCAACGTTATGGATTATAACATAAACTGGACCCACACCCAACGTTATGGATTATAAAAAACTGGACCCACACCCAACGTTATGGATTATAATATAAACTGGACCCACACCCAACGTTATGGATTATAAAAAACTGGACCCACACCCAACGTTATGGATTATAAAAAACTGGACCCACACCCAACGTTATGGATTACTGGACCCAACGTTATGGATTATAAAAACTGGACCCACACCCAACGTTATGGATTATAAAAAACTGGACCCACACCCAACGTTATGGATTATAAAAACTGGACCCACACCCAACGTTATGGATTATAAATAAACTGGACCCACACCCAACGTTATGGATTATAAAAAAAAACTGGACCCACACCCAACGTTATGGATTATAAAAAACTGGACCCACACCCAACGTTATGGATTATAAAAACTGGACCCACACCCAACGTTATGGATTATAAAAAACTGGACCCACACCCAACGTTATGGATTATAAAAAACTGGACCCACTGGACCCAACGTTATGGATTATAAAAAACTGGACCCACACCCAACGTTATGGATTATAAAAAACTGGACCCACACCCAACGTTATGGATTATAAATAAACTGGACCCACACCCAACGTTATGGATTATAAAAAACTGGACCCACACCCAACGTTATGGATTATAAAAAACTGGACCCACACCCAACGTTATGGATTATAATATAAACTGGACCCACACCCAACGTTATGGATTATAAAAAACTGGACCCACACCCAACGTTATGGATTATAAAAAACTGGACCCACACCCAACGTTATGGATTATAAAAAACTGGACCCACACCCAACGTTATGGATTATAAAAAACTGGACCCACACCCAACGTTATGGATTATAAAAAACTGGACCCACACCCAACGTTATGGATTATACAAAACTGGACCCACACCCAACGTTATGGATTATAAAAAACTGGACCCACACCCAACGTTATGGATTATAAAAAACTGGACCCACACCCAACGTTATGGATTATAAAAAACTGGACCCACACCCAACGTTATGGATTATAAAAAACTGGACCCACACCCAACGTTATGGATTATAAAAAACTGGACCCACACCCAACGTTATGGATTATAAAAAACTGGACCCACACCCAACGTTATGGATTATAAAAAACTGGACCCACACCCAACGTTATGGATTATAAAAAACTGGACCCACACCCAACGTTATGGATTATAAAAACTGGACCCACACCCAACGTTATGGATTATAAAAAACTGGACCCACACCCAACGTTATGGATTATAAAAAACTGGACCCACACCCAACGTTATGGATTATAAAAAACTGGACCCACACCCAACGTTATGGATTATAAAAAACTGGACCCACACCCAACGTTATGGATTATAAAAAACTGGACCCACACCCAACGTTATGGATTATAAAAACTGGACCCACACCCAACGTGGATTATATGGATTATAAATAAACTGGACCCACACCCAACGTTATGGATTATAAAAAACTGGACCCACACCCAACGTTATGGATTATAAAAAACTGGACCCACACCCAACGTTATGGATTATAAAAAACTGGACCCACACCCAACGTTATGGATTATAAAAAACTGGACCCACACCCAACGTTATGGATTATAAAAAACTGGACCCACACCCAACGTTATGGATTATAAAAAACTGGACCCACACCCAACGTTATGGATTATAACAAAACTGGACCCACACCCAACGTTATGGATTATAAAAACTGGACCCACACCCAACGTTATGGATTATAAAAAACTGGACCCACACCCAACGTTATGGATTTATAAAAAACTGGACCCACACCCAACGTTATGATTATAAAAAACTGGACCCACACCCAACGTTATGGATTAAAAACTGGACCCACACCCAACGTTATGGATTATAAAAAACTGGACCCACACCCAACGTTATGGATTATAAAAAACTGGACCCACACCCAACGTTATGGATTATAAAAAACTGGACCCACACCCAACGTTATGGATTATAAAAAACTGGACCCACACCCAACGTTATGGATTATAACATAAACTGGACCCACACCCAACGTTATGGATTATAAAAACTGGACCCACACCCAACGTTATGGATTATAAAAAACTGGACCCACACCCAACGTTATGGATTATAAACTGACCAAACTGGACCCACACCCAACGTTATGGATTATAAAAAACTGGACCCACACCCAACGTTATGGATTATAAAAACTGGACCCACACCCAACGTTATGGATTATAAAAAACTGGACCCACACCCAACGTTATGGATTATAAAAAAACTGGACCCACACCCAACGTTATGGATTATAAAAAAACTGGACCCACACCCAACGTTATGGATTATAAAAAACTGGACCCACACCCAACGTTATGGATTATAAAAAACTGGACCCACACCCAACGTTATGGATTATAAAAAACTGGACCCACACCCAACGTTATGGATTATAAAAAACTGGACCCACACCCAACGTTATGGATTATAAAAAACTGGACCCACACCCAACGTTATGGACGTGGTTTACGCTGGCGTTATGGTTAAAAACTGGACCCACTACCCAACGTTATGGATTATAAAAAACTGGACCCACACCCAACGTTATGGATTATAAAAAACTGGACCCACACCCAACGTTATGGATTATAATAAAACTGGACCCACACCCAACGTTATGGATTATAAAAATGGACCCACACCCAAAAACTGGACCCACACCCAACGTTATGGATTATAACAAAACTGGACACGCAACGTTATGGATTATAAAAAACTGGACCCACACCCAACGTTATGGATTATAAAAACTGGACCCACACCCAACGTTATGGATTATAAAAAACTGGACCCACACCCAACGTTATGGATTATAAATAAACTGGACCCACACCCAACGTTATGGATTATAAAAAACTGGACCCACACCCAACGTTATGGATTATAAAAACTGGACCCACACCCAACGTTATGGATTATAAAAAACTGGACCCACTGGAACCCAACGTTATGGATTATAAAAAACTGGACCCACACCCAACGTTATGGATTATAAAAAACTGGACCCACACCCAACGTTATGGATTATAAAAAACTGGACCCACACCCAACGTTATGGATTATAAAAAACTGGACCCACACCCAACGTTATGGATTATAAAAAACTGGACCCACACCCAACGTTATGGATTATAAAAAACTGGACCCACACCCAACGTTATGGATTATAAAAAACTGGACCCACACCCAACGTTATGGATTATAAAAAACTGGACCCACACCCAACGTTATGGATTATAAAAAACTGGACCCACACCCAACGTTATGGATTATAACATAAACTGGACCCACACCCAACGTTATGGATTATAAAAAACTGGACCCACACCCAACGTTATGGATTATAAAAACTGGACCCACACCCAACGTTATGGATTATAAAAAACTGGACCCACACCCAACGTTATGGATTATAAAAAACTGGACCCACACCCAACGTTATGGATTATAACATAAACTGGACCCACACCCAACGTTATGGATTATAAATAAACTGGACCCACACCCAACGTTATGGATTATAAAAAACTGGACCCACACCCAACGTTATGGATTATAAAAACTGGACCCACACCCAACGTTATGGATTATAAAAAACTGGACCCACACCCAACGTTATGGATTATAACATAAACTGGACCCACACCCAACGTTATGGATTATAACAAAAACTGGACCCACACCCAACGTTATGGATTATAAAAAACTGGACCCACACCCAACGTTATGGATTATAAAAAACTGGACCCACACCCAACGTTATGGATTATAAAAAACTGGACCCACACCCAACGTTATGGATTATAAAAAACTGGACCCACACCCAACGTTATGGATTATAAAAAACTGGACCCACACCCAACGTTATGGATTATAAAAAACTGGACCCACTACCAACGTTATGGATTATAAAAAACTGGACCCACACCCAACGTTATGGATTATAAAAACTGGACCCACACCCAACGTTATGGATTATAAAAAACTGGACCCACACCCAACGTTATGGATTATAAAAAACTGGACCCACACCCAACGTTATGGATTATAAAAAACTGGACCACACCCAACGTTATGGATTATAAATAAACTGGACCCACACCCAACGTTATGGATTATAAAAAACTGGACCCACACCCAACGTTATGGATTATAAAAAACTGGACCCACACCCAACGTTATGGATTATAACATAAACTGGACCACACCCAACGTTATGGATTATAAAAAACTGGACCCACACCCAACGTTATGGATTATAAAAAACTGGACCCACACCCAACGTTATGGATTATAAAAAACTGGACCCACACCCAACGTTATGGATTATAAAAAACTGGACCCACACCCAACGTTATGGATTATAAAAAACTGGACCCACACCCAACGTTATGGATTATAAAAAACTGGACCCACACCCAACGTTATGGATTATAAAAACTGGACCCACACCAACGTTATGGATTATAAAAAACTGGACCCGTTATGGATTATAAAACACCCAACGTTATGGATTATAAAAAACTGGACCCACACCCAACGTTATGGATTATAAAAAACTGGACCCACACCCAACGTTATGGATTATAAAAAACTGGACCCACACCCAACGTTATGGATTATAAAAACTGGACCCACACCCAACGTTATGGATTATAAAAAACTGGACCCACACCCAACGTTATGGATTATAAAAAACTGGACCCACACCCAACGTTATGGATTATAAAAACTGGACCCACACCCAACGTTATGGATTATAAAAAACTGGACCCACACCCAACGTTATGGATTATAAAAAACTGGACCCACACCCAACGTTATGGATTATAAAAAACTGGACCCCACCCAACGTTATGGATTATAAAAAAACTGGACCCACACCCAACGTTATGGATTATAAAAAACTGGACCCACACCCAACGTTATGGATTATAAAAAACTGGACCCACACCCAACGTTATGGATTATAAAAAACTGGACCCACACCCAACGTTATGGATTATAACATAAACTGGACCCACACCCAACGTTATGGATTATACAAAACTGGACCCACACCCAACGTTATGGATTATAAAAAACTGGACCCACACCCAACGTTATGGATTATAAAAACTGGACCCACACCCAACGTTATGGATTATAAAAAACTGGACCCACACCCAACGTTATGGATTATAAAAACTGGACCCACACCCAACGTTATGGATTATAAAAAACTGGACCCACACCCAACGTTATGGATTATAAAAAACTGGACCCACACCCAACGTTATGGATTATAAAAAACTGGACCCACACCCAACGTTATGGATTATAAAAAACTGGACCCACACCCAACGTTATGGATTATAAAAAAACTGGACCCACACCCAACGTTATGGATTATAAAAAACTGGACCCACACCCAACGTTATGGATTATAAAAAACTGGACCCACACCCAACGTTATGGATTATAAAAAACTGGACCCACACCCAACGTTATGGATTATAACATAAACTGGACCCACACCCAACGTTATGGATTATAACATAAACTGGACCCACACCCAACGTTATGGATTATAAAAAACTGGACCCACACCCAACGTTATGGATTATAAAAAACTGGACCCACACCCAACGTTATGGATTATAAAAACTGGACCCACACCCAACGTTATGGATTATAAAAACTGGACCCACACCCAACGTTATGGATTATAAAAACTGGACCCACACCCAACGTTATGGATTATAAAAAACTGGACCCACACCCAACGTTATGGATTATAAAAAACTGGACCCACACCCAACGTTATGGATTATAAAAAACTGGACCCACACCCAACGTTATGGATTATAAAAACTGGACCCACACCCAACGTTATGGATTATAAAAAACTGGACCCACACCCAACGTTATGGATTATAAAAAACTGGACCCACACCCAACGTTATGGATTATAAAAAACTGGACCCACACCCAACGTTATGGATTATAAAAACTGGACCCACACCCAACGTTATGGATTATAAAAAACTGGACCCACACCCAACGTTATGGATTATAAAAAACTGGACCCACACCCAACGTTATGGATTATAAAAAACTGGACCCACACCCAACGTTATGGATTATAAAAAACTGGACCCACACCCAACGTTATGGATTATAAAAAACTGGACCCACACCCAACGTTATGGATTATAAAAAACTGGACCCACACCCAACGTTATGGATTATAAAAAACTGGACCCACACCCAACGTTATGGATTATAAAAAACTGGACCCACACCCAACGATTATATGGATTATAAAAAACTGGACCCACACCCAACGTTATGGATTATAAAAAACTGGACCCACACCCAACGTTATGGATTATAAAAACTGGACCCACACCCAACGTTATGGATTATAAAAAACTGGACCCACACCCAACGTTATGGATTATAAATAAACTGGACCCACACCCAACGTTATGGATTATAAAAACTGGACCCACACCCAACGTTATGGATTATAACATAAACTGGACCCACACCCAACGTTATGGTTATAAAACTGGACCCACACCCAACGTTATGGATTATAAAAAACTGGACCCACACCCAACGTTATGGATTATAAAAAACTGGACCCACACCCAACGTTATGGATTATAAAAAACTGGACCCACACCCAACGTTATGGATTATAAAAAACTGGACCCACACCCAACGTTATGGATTATAACATAAACTGGACCCACACCAACGTTATGGATTATAAAAAACTGGACCCACACCCAACGTTATGGATTATAAAAAACTGGACCCACACCCAACGTTATGGATTATAAAAAACTGGACCCACACCCAACGTTATGGATTATAAAAAACTGGACCCACACCCAACGTTATGGATTATAAAAAACTGGACCCACACCCAACGTTATGGATTATAAAAAACTGGACCCACACCCAACGTTATGGATTATAAAAAACTGGACCCACACCCAACGTTATGGATTATAAAAAACTGGACCCACACCCAACGTTATGGATTATAAAAAACTGGACCCACACCCAACGTTATGGATTATAAAAAACTGGACCCACACCCAACGTTATGGATTATAAAAAACTGGACCCACACCCAACGTTATGGATTATAAAAAAACTGGACCCACACCCAACGTTATGGATTATAAAAAACTGGACCCACACCCAACGTTATGGATTATAAAAAACTGGACCCACACCCAACGTTATGGATTATAAAAAAACTGGACCCACACCCAACGTTATGGATTATAAAAAACTGGACCCACACCCAACGTTATGGATTATAAAAAACTGGACCCACACCCAACGTTATGGATTATAAAAAACTGGACCCACACCCAACGTTATGGATTATAAAAAACTGGACCCACACCCAACGTTATGGATTATAAAAAACTGGACCCACACCCAACGTTATGGATTATAAAAAACTGGACCCACACCCAACGTTATGGATTATAAAAAACTGGACCCACACCCAACGTTATGGATTATAAAAAACTGGACCCACACCCAACGTTATGGATTATAAAAAACTGGACCCACTACCAACGTTATGGATTATAAAAAACTGGACCCACACCCAACGTTATGGATTATAAAAAACTGGACCCACACCCAACGTTATGGATTATAAAAAACTGGACCCACACCCAACGTTATGGATTATAAAAAACTGGACCCACACCCAACGTTATGGATTATAAAAAACTGGACCCACACCCAACGTTATGGATTATAAAAAACTGGACCCACACCCAACGTTATGGATTATAAAAACTGGACCCACACCCAACGTTATGGATTATAAAAAACTGGACCCACACCCAACGTTATGGATTATAAAAAACTGGACCCACACCCAACGTTATGGATTATAACAAAACTGGACCCACACCCAACGTTATGGATTATAAAAAACTGGACCCACCCAACGTTATGGATTATAAAAAACTGGACCCACACCCAACGTTATGGATTATAAAAAACTGGACCCACCCACCCAACGTTATGGATTATAACATAAACTGGACCCACACCCAACGTTATGGATTATAAAAAACTGGACCCACACCCAACGTTATGGATTATAAAAAACTGGACCCACACCCAACGTTATGGATTATAAAAAACTGGACCCACACCCAACGTTATGGATTATAAAAACTGGACCCACACCCAACGTTATGGATTATAAAAAACTGGACCCACACCCAACGTTATGGATTATAATAAACTGGACCCACACCCAACGTTATGGATTATAATTATAAACTGGACCCTGGACACCCAACGTTATGGATTATAAAAAACTGGACCCACACCCAACGTTATGGATTATAACATAAACTGGACCCACACCCAACGTTATGGATTATAAAAACTGGACCCACACCCAACGTTATGGATTATAAAAAACTGGACCCACACCCAACGTTATGGATTATAAAAAACTGGACCCACACCCAACGTTATGGATTATAAAAAACTGGACCCACACCCAACGTTATGGATTATAAAAAACTGGACCCACACCCAACGTTATGGATTATAAAAAACTGGACCCACACCCAACGTTATGGATTATAAAAAACTGGACCCACACCCAACGTTATAGATTATAAAAAACTGGACCCACACCCAACGTTATGGATTATAACATAAACTGGACCCACACCCAACGTTATGGATTATAAAAAACTGGACCCACACCCAACGTTATGGATTATAAAAAACTGGACCCACACCCAACGTTATGGATTATAAAAAACTGGACCCACACCCAACGTTATGGATTATAACCCACTAAACTGGACCCACACCCAACGTTATGGATTATAAAAAACTGGACCCACACCCAACGTTATGGATTATAAAAAACTGGACCCACACCCAACGTTATGGATTATAACATAAACTGGACCCACACCCAACGTTATGGATTATAAAAAACTGGACCCACACCCAACGTTATGGATTATAAAAACTGGACCCACACCCAACGTTATGGATTATAACATAAACTGGACCCACACCCAACGTTATGGATTATAAAAAACTGGACCCACACCCAACGTTATGGATTATAAAAAACTGGACCCACACCCAACGTTATGGATTATAAAAACTGGACCCACACCCAACGTTATGGATTATAATTATAAACTGGACCCACACCCAACGTTATGGATTATAAAAAACTGGACCCACACCCAACGTTATGGATTATAAAAAACTGGACCCACACCCAACGTTATGGATTATAAAAAACTGGACCCACACCCAACGTTATGGATTATAAAAAACTGGACCCACTGGACCCACACCCAACGTTATGGATTATAAAAACTGGACCCACACCCAACGTTATGGATTATGGATTAAAAAACTGGACCCACACCCAACGTTATGGATTATAATATAAACTGGACCCACCCAACGTTATGGATTATAAAAACTGGACCCACACCCAACGTTATGGATTATAAAAAACTGGACCCACACCCAACGTTATGGATTATAAAAAACTGGACCCACACCCAACGTTATGGATTATGGACCCACAAAAACTGGACCCACACCCAACGTTATGGATTATAAAAAACTGGACCCACACCCAACGTTATGGATTATAAAAACTGGACCCACACCCAACGTTATGGATTATAAAAAACTGGACCCACACCCAACGTTATGGATTATAAAAAACTGGACCCACACCCAACGTTATGGATTATAAATGCATGGACCACAGCGTTATGGATTATCGCGCACCCAACGTTATGGATTATAAAAAACTGGACCCACACCCAACGTTATGGATTATAAAAAACTGGACCCACACCCAGCGTTATGGATTATAAAAAACTGGACCCACCCAACGTTATGGATTATAACATAAACTGGACCCACGCAACCGTTATGGATTAAAAACTGGACCCAACGTTATGGATTATAAAAAACTGGACCCACACCCAACGTTATGGATTATAATTATAAACTGGACCCACACCCAACGTTATGGATTATAAAAAACTGGACCCACACCCTAACGTTATGGATTATAACAAAACTGGACCCACACCCAACGTTATGGATTATAACATAAACTGGACCCACGCAACGTTATGGTCACACCCAACGTTATGGATTATAAAAAACTGGACCCACACCCAACGTTATGGATTATAAAAAACTGGACCCACACCCAACGTTATGGATTATAAAAAACTGGACCCACACCCAACGTTATGGATTATAAAAAACTGGACCCACACCCAACGTTATGGATTATAAAAAACTGGACCCACAACGTTATGGATTATGTGAAAACCTACAACGTTATGGATTATAAAAAACTGGACCCACACCCAACGTTATGGATTATAACATAAACTGGACCCACACCCAACGTTATGGATTATAAAAAACTGGACCCACACCCAACGTTATGGATTATAAAAAACTGGGACCCACACCCAACGTTATGGATTATAAAAAACTGGACCCGACCCACACCCAACGTTATGGATTATAAAAAACTGGACCCACACCCAACGTTATGGATTATAAAAACTGGACCCACACCCAACGTTATGGATTATAAAAAACTGGACCCACACCCAACGTTATGGATTATAAAAAACTGGACCCACACCCAACGTTATGGATTATAAAAAACTGGACCCACACCCAACGTTATGGATTATAAAAAACTGGACCCACACCCAACGTTATGGATTATAAAAAACTGGACCCACACCCAACGTTATGGATTATAAATAAACTGGACCCACACCCAACGTTATGGATTATAAAAAACTGGACCCACACCCAACGTTATATGGATTATAAAAAATCAATCCAGTACCCAACGTTATGGATTATAAAAACTGGACCCACACCCAACGTTATGGATTATAAAAAACTGGACCCACACCCAACGTTATGGATTATAACTGACCTAAACTGGACCCACACCCAACGTTATGGATTATAAAAAAACTGGACCCACACCCAACGTTATGGATTATAACATAAACTAATCCACACCCAACGTTATGGATTATAAAAAACTGGACCCACACCCAACGTTATGGATTATAACTGACCCAATTACCAACTGGACCCACACCCAACGTTATGGATTATAAAAAACTGGACCCACACCCAACGTTATGGATTATAAAAAACTGGACCCACACCCAACGTTATGGATTATAAAAAACTGGACCCACACCCAACGTTATGGATTATAAAAAACTGGACCCACTACCCAACGTTATGGATTATAAAAAACTGGACCCACACCCAACGTTATGGATTATAAAAACTGGACCCACACCCAACGTTATAGATTATAATATAAACTGGACCCACACCCAACGTTATGGATTATAACCCAAAACTGGACCCACACCCAACGTTATGGATTATAAAAAACTGGACCCACACCCAACGTTATGGATTATAAAAACTGGACCCACACCCAACGTTATGGATTATAAAAAACTGGACCCACTACCAACACTGGACCCAACGTTATGGATTATAAAAAACTGGACCCACACCCAACGTTATGGATAATATAAACTGGACCCATACCCAACGTTATGGTTATAAAAATTGGACCCACACCCAACGTTATGGATTATAAAAAACTGGACCCACACCCAACGTTATGGATTATAAAAAACTGGACCCACACACCAACGTTATGGATTATAAAAAACTGGACCCACACCCAACGTTATGGATTATAAACTGGACCCACACCCAACGTTATGGATTATAAAAAACTGGACCCACACCCAACGTTATGGATTATAAAAAACTGGACCCACACCCAACGTTATGGATTATAAAAAACTGGACCCACACCCAACGTTATGGATTATAACATAAACTGGACCCACACCCAACGTTATGGATTATAAAAAACTGGACCCACACCCAACGTTATGGATTATAACATAAACTGGACCCACACCAACGTTATGGATTATAAAAAACTGGACCCACACCCAACGTTAAAAAACTGGACCCACACCCAACGTTATGGATTATAAAAAAACTGGACCCACACCCAACGTTATGGATTATAAAAAACTGGACCCACACCCAACGTTATGGATTATAAAAAACTGGACCCACACCCAACGTTATGGATTATAAAAAACTGGACCCACACCCAACGTTATGGATTATAAAAAACTGGACCCACACCCAACGTTATGGATTATAACATAAACTGGACCCACACCCAACGTTATGGATTATAAAAAACTGGACCCACACCCAACGTTATGGATTATAACATAAACTGGACCCACACCCAACGTTATGGATTATAAAAAACTGGACCCACACCCAACGTTATGGATTATAAAAAACTGGACCCACACCCAACGTTATGGATTATAAAAAACTGGACCCACACCCAACGTTATGGATTATAAAAAACTGGACCCACACCCAACGTTAGTTATGGATTATGGACCCACACCCAACGTTATGGATTATAACATAAACTGGACCCACACCCAACGTTATGGATTATAAATAAACTGGACCCACACCCAACGTTATGGATTATAAAAAACTGGACCCACACCCAACGTTATGGATTATAAATAAACTGGACCCACACCCAACGTTATGGATTATAAATAAACTGGACCCACACCCAACGTTATGGATTATAAAAAACTGGACCCACACCCAACGTTATGGATTATAACAAAACTGGACCCACACCCAACGTTATGGATTATAAAAAACTGGACCCACACCCAACGTTATGGATTATAAAAAACTGGACCCACACCCAACGTTATGGATTATAAAACTGGACCCACACCCAACGTTATAGATTATAACATAAACTGGACCCACACCCAACGTTATGGATTATAAAAAACTGGACCCACACCCAACGTTATGGATTATAAAAAACTGGACCCACACCCAACGTTATGGTTTATAAAAAACTGGACCCACACCCAACGTTATGGATTATAAAAAACTGGACCCACTACCCAACGTTATGGATTATAAAAAACTGGACCCACACCCAACGTTATGGATTATAAAAACTGGACCCACACCCAACGTTATGGATTATAAAAAACTGGACCCACACCCAACGTTATGGATTATAAAAAACTGGACCCACACCCAACGTTATGGATTATAAAAAACTGGACCCACACCCAACGTTATGGATTATAACATAAACTGGACCCACACCCAACGTTATGGATTATAAAAAACTGGACCCACACCCAACGTTATGGATTATAACATAAACTGGACCCACACCCAACGTTATGGATTATAAAAAACTGGACCCACACCCAACGTTATGGATTATAAAAAAACTGGACCCACACCCAACGTTATGGATTATAAAAAACTGGACCCACACCCAACGTTATGGATTATAACATAAACTGGACCCACACCCAACGTTATGGATTATAAAAAACTGGACCCACACCCAACGTTATGGATTATAACATAAACTGGACCCACACCCAACGTTATGGATTATAAAAAACTGGACCCACACCCAACGTTATGGATTATAACATAAACTGGACCCACACCCAACGTTATGGATTATAAAAAACTGGACCCACACCCAACGTTATGGATTATAACATAAACTGGACCCACACCCAACGTTATGGATTATAAAAAACTGGACCCACACCCAACGTTATGGATTATAAAAACTGGACCCACACCCAACGTTATGGATTATAAAAAACTGGACCCACACCCAACGTTATGGATTATAAAAAACTGGACCCACACCCAACGTTATGGATTATAAAAAACTGGACCCACACCCAACGTTATGGATTATAAAAAACTGGACCCACACCCAACGTTATGGATTATAAAAAACTGGACCCACACCCAACGTTATGGATTATAACATAAACTGGACCCACACCCAACGTTATGGATTATAAAAAAACTGGACCCACACCCAACGTTATGGATTATAACATAAACTGGACCCACACCCAACGTTATGGATTATAAAAAACTGGACCCACACCCAACGTTATGGATTATAAAAAACTGGACCCACACCCAACGTTATGGATTATAAAAAACTGGACCCACACCCAACGTTATGGATTATAAAAAACTGGACCCACACCCAACGTTATGGATTATAAAAAACTGGACCCACACCCAACGTTATGGATTATAACATAAACTGGACAACGTTATGGATTATTAAATAAACACCCAACGTTATGGATTATAAAAACTGGACCCACACCCAACGTTATGGATTATAAATAAACTGGACCCACACCCAACGTTATGGATTATAAAAAACTGGACCCACACCCAACGTTATGGATTATAAAAAACTGGACCCACACCCAACGTTATGGATTATAAAAAACTGGACCCACACCCAACGTTATGGATTATAAAAAACTGGACCCACACCCAACGTTATGGATTATAAAAACTGGACCCACACCCAACGTTATGGATTATAAAAAACTGGACCCACACCCAACGTTATGGATTATAAAAAACTGGACCCACACCCAACGTTATGGATTATAAAAAACTGGACCCACACCCAACGTTATGGATTATAAAAAACTGGACCCACACCCAACGTTATGGATTATAACAAAACTGGACCCACACCCAACGTTATGGATTATAAATAAACTGGACCCACACCCAACGTTATGGATTATAAAAAACTGGACCCACACCCAACGTTATGGATTATAAAAAACTGGACCCACACCCAACGTTATGGATTATAAAAAACTGGACCCACACCCAACGTTATGGATTATAAAAACTGGACCCACACCCAACGTTATGGATTATAAAAAACTGGACCCACACCCAACGTTATGGATTATAAAAAACTGGACCCACACCAACGTTATGGATTATAAAAAAAACTGGACCCACACCCAACGTTATGGATTATAAAAAACTGGACCCACACCCAACGTTATGGATTATAAAAAACTGGACCCACACCCAACGTTATGGATTATAAAAACTGGACCCACACCCAACGTTATGGATTATAAAAAACTGGACCCACACCCAACGTTATGGATTATAAAAAACTGGACCCACACCCAACGTTATGGATTATAAAAAACTGGACCCACACCCAACGTTATGGATTATAAAAAACTGGACCCACACCCAACGTTATGGATTATAAAAAACTGGACCCACACCCAACGTTATGGATTATAAAAAACTGGACCCACACCCAACGTTATGGATTATAAAAAACTGGACCCACACCCAACGTTATGGATTATAACATAAACTGGACCACACACCCAACGTTATGGATTATAAAAACTGGACCCACCCAACGTTGGATTATAAAAACTGGACCCACACCCAACGTTATGGATTATAAAAAACTGGACCCACACCCAACGTTATAGTTATAACATAAACTGGACCCACAACGTTATGGATTATAACATAAACAGACCCCACACCCAACGTTATAGTTATAAAAACTGGACCCACCCAACGTTATGGATTATAACATAAACTGGTTGCAACGTTATGGATTATAAAAAACTGGACCCACACCCAACGTTATGGATTATAACATAAACTGGACCCACACTGTATGGATTATAAAAACTGGACCCACACCCAACGTTATGGATTATAAAAAACTGGACCCACACCCAACGTTATGGATTATAACAAAACTGGACCCACACCCAACGTTATGGATTATAAAAAACTGGACCCACACCCAACGTTATGGATTATAAAAAACTGGACCCACACCCAACGTTATGGATTATAAAAAACTGGACCCACACCCAACGTTATGGATTATAAAAAACTGGACCAACACCCAACGTTATGGATTATAAAAAACTGGACCCACACCCAACGTTATGGATTATAACATAAACTGGACCCACACCCAACGTTATGGATTATAAAAAACTGGACCCACACCCAACGTTATGGATTATAAAAAACTGGACCCACACCCAACGTTATGGATTATAAAAAACTGGACCCACACCCAACGTTATGGATTATAAAAACTGGACCCACACCCAACGTTATGGATTATAACATAAACTGGACCCACACCCAACGTTATGGATTATAAAAAACTGGACCCACACCCAACGTTATGGATTATAATAAAACTGGACCCACACCCAACGTTATGGATTATAAAAAACTGGACCCACACCCAACGTTATGGATTATAAAAAACTGGACCCACACCCAACGTTATGGATTATAAAAAACTGGACCCACACCCAACGTTATGGATTATAACAAACTGGACCCATACCAACGTTATGGATTTATAAAAAACTGGACCCACACCCAACAGTTATGGATTATAAAAACTGGACCCACACCCAACGTTATGGATTATAAAAAACTGGACCCACACCCAACGTTATGGATTATAAAAAAACTGGACCCACACCCAACGTTATGGATTATAACAAAACTGGACCAACCACCCACCCAACGTTATGGATTATAAAAACTGGACCCACACCCCAACGTTATGGATTATAAAAAACTGGACCCACACCCAACGTTATGGATTATAAAAAACTGGACCCACACCCAACGTTATGGATTATAAAAACTGGACCCACACCCAATATGGATTATAAAAACTGGACCCACACCCAACGTTATGGATTATAACATAAAACTGGACCCACACCCAACGTTATGGATTATAAAAACTGGACCCACACCCAACGTTATGGATTATAACATAAACTGGACCCACACCCAACGTTATGGATTATAAAAACTGGACCCACACCCAACGTTATGGATTATAAAAACTGGATCCACACCCAACGTTATGGATTATAAAAAACTGGACCCACACCCAACGTTATGGATTATAAAAAACTGGACCCACACCCAACGTTATGGATTATAAAAAACTGGACCCACACCCAACGTTATGGATTATAACATAAACTGGACCCACACCCAACGTTATGGATTATAACATAAACTGGACCCACACCCAACGTTATGGATTATAAAAAACTGGACCCACACCCAACGTTATGGATTATAACATAAACTGGACCCACACCCAACGTTATGGATTATAAAAAACTGGACCCACACCCAACGTTATGGATTATAACATAAACTGGACCCACACCCAACGTTATGGATTATAAAAAACTGGACCCACACCCAACGTTATGGATTATAAAAAACTGGACCCACACCCAACGTTATGGATTATAAAAAACGGACCCCACACCCAACGTTATGGATTATAAAAAACTGGACCCACACCCAACGTTAGTGGATTATAAAAAACTGGACCCACACCCAACGTTATGGATTATAAAAACTGGACCCACACCCAACGTTATGGATTATAAAAAACTGGACCAACACCCAACGTTATGGATTATAAAAAACTGGACCCACACCCAACGTTATGGATTATAAAAAACTGGACCCACACCCAACGTTATGGATTATAAAAAACTGGACCCACACCCAACGTTATGGATTATAAAAAACTGGACCCACACCCAACGTTATGGATTATAAAAAACTGGACCCACACCCAACGTTATGGATTATAAAAAACTGGACCCACACCCAACGTTATGGATTATAAAAACTGGACCTAAAATCACCAATTTTATTATGGATTATAAAAAACTGGACCCACACCTTCAAACGTTATGGATTATAAAAACTGGACCCACACCCAACGTTATGGATTATAACATAAACTGGACCCCCCCCTAACGCTTACTGGATTATAGGGAAAAACTGGACCCACTACCAACGAAAAGTATGGATTATAAAAACTGGACCCACACCCAACGTTATGGATTATAAAAAACTGGACCCACACCCAACGTTATGGATTATAACATAAGCTGGACCCCCCCAACGTTATGGATTATAAAAAACTGGACCCACTACCAACGTTATGGATTATAAAAAACTGGACCCACACCCAACGTTATGGATTATAAAAAACTGGACCCACACCCAACGTTATGGATTATAAAAAACTGGACCCACACCCAACGTTATGGATTATAACATAAACTGGACCCCCCCCCCCAACGTTATGGATTATAACATAAACTGGACCCCCCCCCCCTTTCCCCCAACGTGATGGATTATAACATAAACTGGAACTGCCCCTCCCCCCCCCCCTCCAATCGTCCAACGTTATAATGATTGCCCTAATAATAGTTCATTGGTCACTTCGATTACTAAATTATAATGGTTATTTTTATATATGCTAATATGAACTATGATGGTGTAAGAAATTATAAGTATTACGGTGTTTAAAATTTAGCCTTGAACTATTATTGGCACTGACTGAAATATATTTATAGTACTTAAGGCTGCCAACTATTATCCAGAAAATATATAATATTATATAAATTATACAAAATATATAGACAATAATCAAACTTTTAAACCTAAATTGCATTATAAAAGATCTAGGTAATTTCGATGCTATTATATTATATGTAGATTTCTCACAATTATCTAGATCTGGATACAAAATATTCAAATTGGCAGTTTTACCGTACATTTTCCGATTCTTTTTTTTAGTCAGGGGAGTCAAGGTAAGATAACCTGACGCGGAAGTAACCCTGTTGGGTTATTTGAATTTATAAACTAACAAAGCATATCTGAAGTGCTTTCACTTTAATTCACTGCAGCATAAGGAAACCAATCTGTTTTTATTTTGATTAAAGTTCATAAGTGCACTATATACAATATAGAAAAAATGTCCACCGGTGGAGGAGACGTTCCTTCTCGGATTACACCTGTTTCGGAGGAGGAAAAAAAGTTAGTATCTGGTTCTCCAGAAAAATTCCGGGAGGGAGCCTCAGATGCTGACGCAGATTTTACTGACGGTCGCATTTTAAAAGAATATGGTAAGCTTTAAATTGCATGCACATCTATTTTATTGCCGATATACTTTAATAATTGGCGAAACATTTTAGGGATTTTAGAGCAAAATACATACTTTATGTCACAGAAGTTCTAAAAATAGCACTAAAATGATATTGTTAATGCAGTGGCTACGCTTACGTCAAGACGTAATTCGAATTTTTTTTTTCCGGATTACGTCAATAGATATTTCTTCACACCCTAACACTGTCCCTAACCTTATCCCTAACCCAATCCCTAACCCCTAACCCTTTTTGTTTACGCAGTGGCTACGGTAACATCAAGACATAATTCGTATTTTTTTTTTCCAGATTACGTCAATAGATAATAATAGAATGGCGCTTGACGTAAGCGTAGCCACTGCGTATTGTTAAACTATAAATTATAGTATAATTATTAATCATAATATAGTATATAGTATTCTAAATTTAATAATAAATAATTGTTTTAGACTGCTAATTATTGATTTTTTTAATTTTTCAACAGTGATTAAATTAAAAAAAACATCAACTAATTAATTATTTATCTTTGAAAAAAAAATCAGTTCAAACTTTAATGGGGAAAGTTCTTCCAAGTATTTTTTCAATTGTGATTGTTGTTTAATCTGTGTTTGTCGTTGTTGATTGCAAAAGAACAATTATAATTTTTTTCACTTTTTTGGAAGCTAGATAATTAAATGCAGGGTTGATATTTATGTGAAATATTTTCTATCTGTTTCAATTAGCCTTAACTTAAAAATGTTTGTTTTTTTACTGGGGTGATTGTTTTTTTTCCTACAGAAACTAGTAATATTTTAATTTTTTTCTTTAATATCCTTAAACATTAATTTAGACTAATAAAGTTACACATCAGGCTTATTTATTGATATGATTAAAATATCCCCTTTTATATCTGAGAAAAACATACAAATTTTACAAAACACTGCTAAGTGGGGTTAAATTTAATGGTCCAAATATACTAAAATAAAAAGCTTAATCCAAATTTTTAACCTTTTAAAAAATGTTGGCGTGTAGTACAAAAAAATTATCTGAAAGAACAGTCGATAGAAACACTTAGCAATTTACAGGAACTCTTTGTCTGTTTGACTTCTAGATTAAATACAATGTAATTCCATTTTACATAAAATTGCATCAAATGTTTGTATTTTTATAGGACCTTATAATGAATGGATAATAGTGTTCATTTTTAATATCTTATTGTGAGAATTTTCTTACTTAAGTTATGGACAATATTCCCTCTAATTTTCCAAAGGCTGTGTGTGGCAAAATATATGACAGCCAATTTGCCAAATAAAGGAAATGTTGATTTTACTGTGTTGTCTGTGCACATATATAGTTGCATAGGCTAGGGGGTGAACTTAGAGAATATTCCTTTTACGATAACTATAATGCATAGATTTTGTAAAACACTAGTAATCCTACTTTGGTGAAAGTATTAGAATGATCTGTCTGGCTCATATCACAGCCACACAAGGCATCACATTGGTGCCCACTTTGACTATGACAGTTTCGGTGTGTATGTTTGTGTGTGTGTGGGGGGGTGTAATGTTATGATAGGATCTATGGACTCAAGAGATAAGATAGTGACTTCTTATATTCTTTCAATCTCAAAATTCCTTAAAGGCCCTGTTTTTTTTGGCTGCCGCCCTTTACTGAAAATTAAAATTTCAAATGTTTAATTAAGTAACTCGGGTAATTCTAGGAAAATTAAAACGACTAGCACTATTCTCCTAAACAGGGGATGGATGGTCTTGCTGTAAAATGCTCGACTCAATCTGAGATTCCCTAATTTGATATCCAATGAGGACCAAAGGATATTTCAGGTCTTGGTTAAAGTAGTTGCTATATCTACTGTGGTGCCTCCAATGCCATTGCACTATCGTCTGTCATCATCATTGCCCGTCACTCCTAACGAAATATAGGCCACCAACATAAGATCTCCAGCAACTCCTGTCCTGAGCCATTCTCTCCAGCTGCTTCCAACTGAGCCCCATCCTGGTAATGTCTGCTTCACTATCGTCTATGGTGGGTATAAAAGAAAGGCACCATAAAAACCGTCCCATTGGTGATCAAAGAGATTTCATCTTCATTCTTACAAGGGGCTTCACACACTCGCCCAAACATATTTCACTTAAAAAAAAACTTCACCTTTCTCATTTCTCTGGTATGGAAACAGATTGTACAAAGTAGACCCTGCAGGCTGTGAGCTGATGCTATAAATAGACATTTATGTTTACTTTTGTACCATTTTTTTCCTAAAGTATTTCTGCTATGAAACAAATTACCTGTAGCTTTCAAGTTTGTGACATGGCACTTCTAATGACAATTAGTTCAACATTGTGTGGGTACCACTAGGGCAGGTACAACACTAACACATACTAGGGGAGACCTGCTCCTTTTAGAGCCCCTCCCCCCCCCCAATGTCATCTTAGCAATTGTTGTTTGTGCTTGTGTGATCAGCAGGGCCCCAGCTGTGCCATAGATAAACCTGGCGGCAGTTTCATTATTCACATTTTAACCTATGTTTGCTTTTTTTTTTTTTTTTGTAAATGTTTTATTCCACTCGACCTGAGGCCTGGGGTTCGATCCTCTGTACAGAACCAAAGGGAATTTTTCCAGGTTCTGGTGAGTGTTGGTTAAAGGCCCACAAACCCACCCAGCTTTAAATGGGTACCTGACTTATATTGGGGAAGTAGATGTGGCTGGGCGTTGAGCTATATATATATATATCAGAAATTACTTTAGGAAAAAATGGTGTATATATAAATACCTACCTACGCTACAAAAACAAATGAATTCAACACTTCATCCGCTGTCGATGGCCCTTTGATGGCTAAGAATAGGAAGATTTCTTAACTTTTTTTAAATTCCACAGCAAGATTTTTATTAAACTAAAACTTATTGTCAACAGTAGTTGTGTTTTGGGTACAAGTTGTGTATTGGGTACAAGTTGTGTATTGGGTACAAGTTGTGTTTTGGGTACAAGTTGTGTATTGGGTACAAGTTGTGTTTTGGGTACAAGTTGTGTATTGGGTACAAGTTGTGTATTGGGTACAAGCAGGCTGGCCCCCTCTGCTTATTTGTTTTACTTAGTAAAATGTATTACCTGCCCCCCCCCCCCTATTGCCTGGCCCCTGCTGCAGAATTTTCACGCTACGGGGCTGGGTACAAGTTGTGTATTGGGTACAAGTTCATTAAATAGTCTGTACCCGCGGTTCACAACCGTTTCCGCGACCGTACCCCCGACGGGTGCGAAAGTATGTTCGCCGGTACCCCTTCACACGTAACCTCTTCAAATTCGTGGTTGTTTTAAACGAAAATTATATGTATAGGCTTTCCCTTACCCCTTGGGGCACGCGCACCACCGGTTGAGAAGCGCGGGTCTATACCCTCTCATGTTTCAGTACATCATTTCATTATGAAAAATATTGTGAGCGGGGAGATAATCTTGCCCTATTGTCGAACACGACCTTTGTACGTGAGAGACGTGACAAAAGGGGACATCATTCTAAATGCGGCCCAGTGGGCAGAGTACTTTCCCTTGCATTGGATCTGTCAGTATTGGTAATAGGTCTGTTGTGCCATGAAGACCATTTGTAAACTAAGCAGCTCCTCCGTGGGTTGTTGTTTTTTTCTTCCAGAGTTGCCTTTCCTTCACTTATGACGTCATTTGCTTTTATTTCCTTCTTCAGTATTTCTGAGATATAAGTGTATATTTAATTTTCTCACAAACGGATTATTTGCGATGGTCATTATACGTTTCTAACAAAACCGTTATTTTTGTATTATTGATTGATGGTGTACTTTGTCCGAAGGTGCCAAGACAATAAGCCCCTCCCTCCTCTTCCCCGGGGGTGGGGTGGTGGTAATTGAAATGTACATTTTATCCTCCGGTACTGACCGGTACGTCGATGATGTCTCTCCCCCACCCCACCGTATGGGCGGGTGGGGGGAGGAGGGTGTTGGGAGTTGAGGGGCGCTGTTTGGGTCGTTTATAATACGAAAAGTGTTGACTGGAGTAGCCCGTTTCCACTGTTTTGAAAAATTTATTTCAGTTTCAAATATTTTAAACCCACATATTATTATTATTATTATAAAGTGTTTTTGTTTAAATGCTTTTTTTTAAATCATTCAGCAACACCCAACGGCTGCAACTAAAACAACAAACAACTAGACCCTTTCTATCAAGCCTCGCCAACGCCCTCTGACCTTTTTTTTTTAGAACCACTTTCTAACGTTGTCCTTTCGTTGTGTGTGTTCAACGTATCCAGCTTTAATTAAGATCCCTAGGACTGTCTTGAAGAATTAGACGGTGTTTCCAACACACGCACACACACATACACACACACGCGCACACACAAACACACTGTTATTTACCAGGGTCGTCAAGCCTTGTGTTGTATTCACAGTCACACACACATACACAGAAATGAAAATAAATTGTGCACTATTTCGGTTTGGATTAGCGCAGTGGCTCTCAAACTTTGGGTCCCTCACCGTGACCCTGTTTTTGTTTTTCTCGACCCGCCTTAAAAGAATTTTTTTTTTTTTTGGTTCTCGACCCACCTGCCCTGCCAACTAAAAAAAATATGACAAAAGACAGGAGAGTAAAAACCTTCAATAAATGTTTTGTATAGATGTCCATTTTTTTTTTTTTTTACTTTGTAGATTTAAAAACGAACAAACGAACGTTTTTTTTTTTTTAGTTTTGTAGCGAATAGAGAAACAGAATTGTAACTATGCGCATCACAAGACTCAGGATCCTTTTTTTTATTTTTAAAAGTAAATCATTTTGTCGCGACCCATCGTAAAATTCGTCCCGCGATACATTAGTGGGTCGCGAACCACGCTCTGAGCCCTACTGGTTTTTAGCGAATCGAAGCAATTAGAGTGTCAGTACGTCATGTCCGCTAGACGTGTGTCAAACTCAGGGGGACCCCTGGTGGAAGAAGATGTATCGGTTACCACCGGTTACGGTCTTGTTGTTGTTTTTTTTAAAATATATATTTGATAGAAGGGTCGGGCCCAAAGTAGACGGGTTGGAGCAGGGTCCGCCGCCGTTAGTGGGAGGCAACCCGGACACTTGTTAAGAGATCCCCCTCCCCCCCCCCCCCACACACACGTCTTGAAGGGCAGGGGGGGGGGTCCAGTCGATCTCGAAGTTTATTTTTGCTGAATTATTTTGCTCAATAATGGGGCGGGGGATTGGAGTCAAAAAGGCCCCAGGCGCCTCAATGGGTGTGACGAATCGGTAAAGTTTGAGAACTGCTGATCTGACATCATCATTGCGTTATTCTTTTCCCAGCAAGGGTTGAACTTATTATGCTGTTTCATTTTTAACCCAATACGCTTGTTGTATTATTTTTAAGGCTTTACTTAAAAAAACATCAACTAATTAATTATTTATCTTTGAAAAAAAAAATCAGTTCAAACTTTAATGGGGAAAGTTCTTCCAAGTATTTTTTCTATTGTGATTGTTGTTTAAGCTGTGTTTGTCGTTGTTGATTGCAAAAGAACAATTATAATTTTTTTCACTTTTTTGGAAGCTAGATAATTAAATGCAGGGTTGATATTTATGTGAAATATTTTCTATCTGTTTCAATTAGCCTTAACTTAAAAATGTTTGTTTTTTTACTGGCCCTTTGTTTCAGTTGTGGGAGGGTGGTGGTCTGGAATCGTCTCAAGTCCATCCTCCTCCATTCGCGCTGCACGCCGCCTTGTGAACCGCAATGTTTTAGAAGAGAGCTACACTCTCACACATTCTCCACGACATTCAGCAGCAGCAGCAGCAAGAGTTTATCTTGCTAGGTTGGAGAGTGTGAGGGTAAAAAAACGTCATTGTTTTTTTTTTTTTTTTATAAACAGCCCCCCCCCCCTCCCTACCTTCAGCCCTCCACCACCACCGAACAGAAATAATTTCAATGATGTGACGTATGTCGATGTGTGCACATGTTGATAGTAAAACGTAACTTCCTCGTTTTTTTTTTCCCCCTTCCTGCTGTGGCTCGCCTCTACACGCGGGAATTCGGGGGAAGGGGGGGGGGAGGGGACGAACTGTCCACAGGGGATGTGTCCCCCCCCCCATTTAGTGCATCCCATCCATCACGTGGACAGATATGTCGTCACGGGGCGGAGCTGCCTCTCATTCCTTTAAGCCGAAAATTACAACAAAAATGTTAACGCCGTATAGTTACGTTTTTCTTTAACGCTCATTTTTGGCCACTGCAAAGTTACCAACCAGTTCATTTTTATTTCCTCGCGTTCGTATTTTTATTTTTTTCCCGGTAACGACACTTCGCCTGCCGTCCACAGCTCATATAGTCGTCCCCAGCTCATGTAGTTTGATGACTCTCTCTCCGATAACGTGATTAGAATGTGAAGTGCCGACTGGTTTAGGCTCAAAGCATATAAAGTGTCTGTAGTGGTAAAAAAAAAAACAAAATTAGAACCGTTGTCACATTTAGAAAGTGCAGCAATGTCAGCAGAAGTGAGTGGGTCAGTCTAATTGTCGATACATAACATTCAGTTTTTTTTTTAGTTTTTGACAATGCACTTCAAGCGCGGTCGGTCTAATTGTCGATGAATATAGAAGTAACAGTTCGTGGAAACCTTTTTTTCCCCCTGTGTGTTCTTTTACAAGTGTATTAGTGATTCCGGAACCCGGTATTAATAATCCTGACGTTGTACCGTGTCTTTATTTCGTTTCTCTACTTTATGTGGATGTGAAACAACTTTTTTTTTTAGCGGATTGATTCACCATGGATAGTAAGTGAAAAAAAAAAGAAAGAAGTGCACATTACGTTCGTATTCTTTTTAAATTGGAAATTTTGATTTGTCACGTGATTAGGATATTAAGATGTTGCAGAAAGCGTTGATATTTAATGACGCATTTTTGTGTTCATGACAAGTTGTGCATGTCTGCTGTAATTCTGTCATCATCCTTCCCCCCCCCCCCCCGAATGATCGTATAGTAATAGATGTAAACATAAATAAAGTTGTGCATATCTAACCGAAGGGAAACAAAAATCTATGTAACATAGATAACATTACATTACAACTAGATGGTTTTACAATTTTTGTTTTTTCTGGATATACATTATCCAAGTTGGCTTCCCTTTATTTGCATCTAGTTATCTGCCTGTGCATTCAAGTGAATTCTCAGTCTAAGTGTTATAATCAGACAGGATGTAGACAACATTATACTGAGAGACTTCTCTAAGATTTCTTTTATTCAAAACGAATTGCTTGTCGCCCCCTGTGTTAGTCTGGCGAGATATAATTATAGACAGTTATTGAGAAAAGATAGATGGATTGAAACGCTAATGAGATAGATGTATTCAGGGCCGTTCTTAGATTTTTGGGGGGCCCATACCCTAGCCCCCGGCGGAAGCTTGTGCATATTTTATTGGGCCATAGGTTAGTAGCACTTAATTGTGGGGATGGGGTTTTATTCCATCAGATTTCACTGGTATTTGTGCAGGAAAGAGAACCATAGCATTACCATCTCTGTAGTGACAGTACATGACCATCTCTGTAGTGACAGTACATGACCATCTCTGTAGTGACAGTACATGACCATCTCTGTAGTGACAGTACATGACCATCTCTGTAGTGACAGTACATGACCATCTCTGTAGTGACAGTACATGACCATCTCTGTAGTGACAGTATGACCATCTCTGTAGACAGCAGACCATCTCTGTAGTGACAGTACATGACCATCTCTGTAGTGACAGTACATGACCATCTCTGTAGTGACAGTACATGACCATCTCTGTAGTGACAGTACATGACCATCTCTGTAGTGACAGTACATGACCATCTCTGTAGTGACAGTACATGACCATCTCTGTAGTGACAGTACATGACCATCTCTGTAGTGACAGTACATGACCATCTCTGTAGTGACAGTACATGACCAGATCTCTGTAGTGACAGTACATGACCATCTCTGTAGTGTCAGTACATGACCATCTCCCCAGTGAGCAGCACATGACCATCTCCAGTGACAGTACATGAGACCTTTCCATCTTCAGTGACAGTACATCGCTCCTGTAGTGACAGTACATGACCATCTCTGTAGTGACAGTACATATTTCTTTTCTTCCGTAAAGTGAAACATCGATGAGTTCGATTCTTTTGATTTAGGCCCACGGGGGTTATAGTTCTGTTCTGTTCTATTTATTACATTTTCCCCTACGAGTTGCTTTTGATCTATTTAAAAAAGATCTGGACAGTGACGGGTTGTTGAACTTTCAATCACGTCTGCACTGGCCAGATGTGATGTGGGGCTGATGAAGTCGCGCCCGTTCAGTCAGACGGTTATCATCAAACACAGGCGCCCTATGACCCTTGACCTAATTATGACGTGTCCCCCGTGGGGGGAGCGGGGGGTCTGTTTCCCACGTGTGTCAATAATAGAAACTTTCTGTCGGGCACTAAGCACGTCACAACTGGCTAAGTGATGATTATTCCCCCCCCCTCCTACATATTCCAGACCACGGCCTGGCAATTCTCTCCCCAGCTACCCGTTCACCCCGACGACGTTTACATGAAATGTGTATTAGTTACTAGAAACCGTCAACCCTCCTCTTCTCCGTCTGGTCCTTCTGTCAAATTTTAAGAAACAACCGTGGCCCGCGGATCGAAAAAAATGGCCAACCCCCCCCCTGACCAACTGCATGCAAGCTATGTGAATATAACAAGATCAACCAGGGCCTGGGTGTCGGCCCAATTCTGGTCCGTCACCGACACCGGTTTTCCCCCCTGCCCTGGAAGCAACAACGCCATCCGCTGATCTGTTTGTTGTACATTTGAAAACACAAACATACAGCTAGAATGTCTGATTGTTATTTATTGAACTGTCAAGTCTCCACCAAAAACAAACGAAAGCAGATTTGTTTCCTCACGATTAACCCTCCAATTTTTTTTTCATACAGCCTGTAAGAGTGTATGTACACCACCACACATGAAGTAAATTTTTTTTTAAACTTTTGGCATCTTTCGAAATTTCACCCGTACTTTATTCAAGTTGCCAAAGCAACACGCCTGAAGATATTCATAAAAATTTGAAAGCCCATTCATTTTCAAATATTTTGGTGTAAAATACATACAGAAATCTTTCATAGCCTTTGCGTAACTTTTAAAAGAAAACCGTCATATCAAGAAAAAAAAATAAATCTTGGAAAAATGGTTGATGAATACCCAATGTGGGTTGATGAATACCCAATGTGGGTTGATTAATACCCAATGTAGGACAGATGAACTGAGGGGCGGGAGTTACTGACGAACGTTTCCTGGCCCAGTGGGATATAGAAAGGGGGGGGGGGAACAGAACTGTCCTGACACTTCTATGTAGGGTCAACTTCTAACCCTTCACTCCGACTAGCCTGGATTGGCGAACCGTCTCTCCTTGCAATCTGGCTATATTTAGCTATGTGGTCAGAATCCTTGACCCTGGGGTAATCAGCATGCACAAAACGGAAGTTCATCTAAAGGGGGAATTCCCCATTAACTCAATGTTTACATTGTTCAGAACTAATGATTGGATCGTGGAACATTTACGTCCAACTTTCTCTTGTCTGTATTTGTCGGCATTGACTGGCCCGACTGTAAGTGTGTGCGTGCGCGTTTGTTTGTCGCCTCGTTGATATCAGGGATTGTCATGTCAGCCTTCCCCCCCCCCCCTAACAGTGTGTTTGTTTGAAATTTCTGCTGACCTCATTTCACATGTCACCTCGCCAGGTTTAACGTGTTTTTTCTCTCTCTCTGGACTGTCGTTTCAGGTGAGCCTATCAAGCATGACCCGAACTTCAAGGGCCCAGTACAGAACAGGTAGGTTCAGCCCCCCCCCCCCATCTCACACTTATTACCTTTTGTTTATATGTCGGCCTGTGTGAATGTGTCGCGAGCATGCTTGCTGTGTGTGTAATGTCTAATTAGAATGGGGGGGGGGGGGAGACAATGTCCAAGAAAGAAACCAACAGGCATGTCATGGCTGCCAACTCTTTTCTCAAATAATAATCCGGAAATAGGCGGAGAAAACAACTAAATTTATCCCCTGAATATTTAGAATAATCAAAACCGTGGATCTAACAATAAGAAAGCTAATTGTATGATCTATTAAATAGAATTTGAACATATATCGGGATCTGGATATAAATGATCGAACTGATCGAAGTTGGCAGCCTAGCGTCGGGTTCGCGTACTGTTTATACTTTGCTGTATCACACACACACACTCCGCCACCACCCCCCCCCCGCTCACTCTCTTACACCCTGGCCCCCAACCCTCTCTTTTACTCTTTCAAATATACACAGGGAATTCATTCACTGGACAAACATATGTGTGTGATAGTTCAAGTCATACACCCTCTGTATGCCTATATGCCACGTATGTCATTGCCATTTATACACATACAAACACAAACCAAGCTTACATAGTTACACTAGGTAGACCCATCCATACGAATTTACTTATGAATTCTTTTTATGTTGATACCCGCGAAAAAATTCTTGGACAGTTGCACTTGCCTCAACCGGGGCACTTGCCTCAACCAGGGCACTTGCAGCAACCGGGGCACTTGCCTCAACCAGGGCACTTGCAGCAACCGGGGCACTTGCCTCAACGGGGCACTTACCTCAACGGGGCACTTGCCTCAACCAGGGCACATACCTCATCCAGGGCACTTACAGCAACCAGGGCACTTGCCTCAACCGGGGCACTTGCCTCAACAGGGCACTTGCAGCAACCAGGGTACTTGCCCCGTAATTAATGTTACCTACATTTCATTATTGCACCCTATTGTCCCAGCAGCTTAACGGTGTACTACAACTCCAGGTATCAACATATAAAAGAACATTAATGGCAATACTCAGTAAATAACCATTGATCATCAGTTTAACTAACCTTGTATTTTTATATATTTTTGTTTCCGACTAACGTAAAAATGACACCTCTAACGTAAAAAAATGACATCTCTAATACAATGCCAAACATCTGGATGTTCATCTCTCCCCAGGTCATGCACAGATGTCATCTGTTGTCTCATCTTTATCGTCTTCTTGTTGGGAATGGCTGTCGTGTCCATCATAGGTCAGTGAGGTACATTTCCTTATTTCATCTCACTTTAACTTCCATGTGTATTACAGAATACAGAAGACTGGTACTTTGTTGGTTGAGTCATATCTAGTGAACAGATAGACGTCTGATTGCACTTGCTGGTTGAGTCAATATCTACTGAAAAGACAGAAGACAGATTGTACTTGTTGGTTGAGTCATATCTAGTGAACAGACAGAAGACAGACTGTACTTGTTGGTTGAGTCATATCTACTGAAAAGACAGAAGACAGATTGTACTTGTAGGTTGAGTCATATCTTGTGAACAGACTGTACTTGTTGGTTGAGTCATATCTAGTGAACAGACAGAAGACAGGCTGTACTTTTTGGTTGAGTCATATCTAGTGAACAGACAGAAGACAGACTGTACTTGTTGGTTGAGTCATATCTAGTGAACAGATAGAAGACTGGTGGCACTTGTTGAGAAAGGCACATCAAGTGTAATTGTATCACATACATTTGTCTTGTATCCAACTGACTAAATCAAGTCATTTTACTATTAACATTTGACACACACAAACTCTCACACGCACGCAAAAAATCTGGCATTGTTTATCCATGAAAACAAAATCAACATTTCATAAAGAGTTAAATTAAATACTGAACCGTTAAATGAAATATGCCAGTGGGTGGTGCTTTTGTTTATTTCAAGCTTAGATTGTGTGCAGTGATTGTTTATTCCAAGCTAAGATTGTGTGCAGTGATTGTTTACTGGACCTGCCTATCATGATGATGTTTGATTTCTCTCCTTCTATCAGGCTACGCCAGAGGTAACCCGGTACGTCTAGTCTACCCAACAGACTCGCATGGCAACATTTGTGGCTTCGGGAAACACAGGTAACAATAATTTTGAGATTAAGGCCATTTGTATGGATTATATCATGGAGTGATTTATGTCATACGGCAAAAGGATATTTATGTACTAAATGCTAGGGGTAGAAAAGTGTCATTCACTTAAATTGAACGTTTATTTTAAACCTCTAAATAAGAAATAAACTGTAGTTTATGAGCATCACTTGGGCCTGTAAACAAACGAGATGGTGCACATTGACTTTTAATGTAAACAAATGAGATGGTGCACTTTGACTTTTAATGTAAACAAACGAGATGGTGCACATTGACTTTTAATGTAAACAACTGAGATGGTGCACATTGACTTTTAATGTAAACAAACGAGATGGTGCACATGGACTTTTGATGTAAACAAACGAGATGGTGCACATTGACTTTTAATTTAAACAAACGAGATGGTGCACATTGACTTTTAATGTAAACAAACGAGATGGTGCACATTAACTTTTAATGTAAACAAACGAGATGGTGCACATTGACTTTTGATGTAAACAACTGAGATGGTGCACATTGACTTTTAATGTAAACAAACGAGATGGTGCACATGGACTTTTGATGTAAACAAACGAGATGGTGCACATTGACTTTTGATGTAAACAAACGAGATGGTGCACATTGACTTTTAATGTAAACAAACGAGATGGTGCACTTTGACTTTTAATGTAAACAAACGAGATGGTGCACATTAACTTTGAAAGGCACTATGAATTCACAGTCTACATTGTGTGTGTCTATCTCTCTCTTTCTCCTCTCTTTCTTGCTTTTTTTCCTATAAAAAAGATGAAGCTAAATGTATAGATATATCAAATATTGTGCATATATACGGTGTGTAATATAATATTGGCCGGTAATAACTTTTTTTTGTAAGTTCCTATAAATGTGAACAGAACTAGGAAATAAACCATCTGTAATGGGTTAAAAAAATGAA
>JAGDYQ010000127.1:275181-292807 GCA_021962125.1 Bulinus truncatus
TAGTCTACAGACATGTGTTATCACAACTTTTCAAAACTAAAAGCCCGCAAGACTAAGAGTTAATTCCCCTTTTGTAGCTCTATTTTTTTCCCTCACCTTTGTTTAACTTGGCAGCATTGCCCAGGTATTCATTGCACGATCAACAATAACAATAACAAAAACAATCAGATTGAACTCTTTATCTCGTCAGGTCTTCCCCTAGTAAAATAAGAAAAAAAACATCCACAATTTCACTGGCCATTAGTGGACACCTGACTTGAAAAAATAATCAACCGGTTGTTAACCCGTAAGTCATGTGATAACTTGATGGCCAACACTTGATCACGCGGCGCTCCGATTCTTTCCCCGTCTAGTGGGTCTCTAGAAACACTTGTGTTTGATTCCCCATTTTCTCTGATTGCTGACTCACATGAGTTTGCTAGTAGCTCCACTGGTAGATACTTGAAGCCGGCCAAATGGTATATGTTTATATGTGTGGAGTTGGATTCCATTAAGTGTAGTTTTGTTCTTTTTTTTTAATAGTTGGATTATAGAACATGTTTGATCATTATCTGTGTTAATATATGTTTGATTGAGTTGAAACATAAAATTGAATACGTGTAATTGTGTTGTTTTAAGGTATCCACAAACCAAAGCGAATTTCGCGTATCTAGGTAGCTCGCGAAATTCGCCCCTCTTTTGCGGCAATGTATTTATATGGAGATGCTCAAACAGCGGAGAATTTCCGCGGCGGTGCAGAAGAAATTTAACGGCATCGCTTCTTGCGGAAGTTTTTTACGCGTTTCGCGAGTGTGAAGCAATCCAAAATGGCTGCTTGAAAACATCGACTCAAATGAAAATCAAGGTTAAAATTGATATAAAGGTCTTAAAATTAACAAATAAGACTTACATTTATATATAAAAACATGAATTTTATCAGAATATACCAAAAAGTAAGTGTTTTTTTTTTCACTTTTTACTTGTAAAATACAATAACTGTAGAAAATGTATAATAAGAAGAAAATGTCTGCCGACTTCGTCAAACAAAAAAAAAAAGAAAATTAAAAAAATCATTATATCCGGTCGGCTAACGCTCCCTTTCGCTTTGCCTAGGTGTGGCGAGGGTTTTTCGCGCTTACAAAAATCTCACGTGAGAAATAGCGCAGTGGAAAGTTTCGCTTTGATTTGAGGGTACCTTTATGCACCATTTTAATTACATGTATTGGATACTAGAAAGTATACTGTGTTGTAAAGAAGATATTGTGTATCTCTTGGATCAAGGGTGTGCAAACGTTTTTGATTTAGCGGGCCACATTGGGTTCGTAAATTTGACTGGATGGCCTAAACGATAGCAGATGGACGGCGTGTTGACATGAGCATAAATAAAAGGAAAAACGTCATGGCGTAAAAGGCCAGTGGAAAGATTCATACTGGCCCATGGCTGTCTACGATGCTATAATCCACTGAGGGCCTGTTGTTTTTTTTTGTTGTGCCCTTCTTTCATCGCCACCATAGCCGTTAGTGCGATGGCCCCGAAGGCACCGCATGAGACATAAAAATGAACTTTCACCATGACCTAACACATTCCTTGGTCCTCAACGGATATCGAACCCGGGACACTCAGGTCATCTGTGTCGATGTCATCTGCACTGGCGATGTGGATCAGGAAACCGCGTCGTGGACGAATGCACGTGTGACATTGTCATAAACACAAAAACCAAACGTATCCTTGACAACCAGCCACGCCGGTACGTGTAAACCCTGCGCATGAGACCGCAGCCATGTTGGGTTACGTCTTGTGGTGTAATCCACTGACAACTGTTATCTCTCTTTCCCACTCTGAAGTCATGAATTATTTACATCGCGTTGATCCGTCTGTTTACCCAGGAACGATAACCGAAGTTCCCTAACCGCTAAATGCTCCTACAGGAGCCAACATCAGGTTTAGCGTGTGGATTTCTTTCTTGTGTCCGCGCACAGCGTCTGATTGGTTTTGATTGTTTATTTTAATATACATCAGATTACGTAAATAATTGTTGGACCCGGGGAGGGGGGGTTGATATTGATGGTAAATATGGGATTTGAAAGAATATTTTTTTATGCATAGAGAAACATAGAGCTACATGCAGTCTATATTGATGCAATATTAAGGTTGAGTTCTCCGAGTTTTCCCTGGTAGCCAAGTTTAATCACGAACTCCACCAGTGCCCACCACTGAGGTCAATATTGAAATATAGAGGTCAGTGGTGCCCAGTCATGCGGCCGCCATCTTTGTGATTAATGTATGCATTGGGGGGGGGCAGAGTTTCCCGTAACGTAGTTATGGGTGGGTGCCCCCCAGAGCTGTTTCTGGTGGCCCTCGGCAAGGACACAATTGGGGGGGGGGTAGCTCCCTTGCCAATGGTACGTTTGAGGGCCCTACACAATTTGGGACCATATATATATATATATCTGGAGCTCCTTGGATAAGCACCCTTGAAAAAATATCTGACATTTAGTGCTCATTTGATCTTTGACAATTAGGGCTCATTTGGCCGTCTCCCCAAAAACTTTGGAGAAATTCTAGCTCATTTAGGTTATTGCAAATAAAATATCTGGTTGTTTGGCCTCCTTAGCAACGGGGACCAAGACAGTCGTCTATTCATAACAGCTGCTCGAATTGCGACATGCCATGCACAACACTCAACTTATTCCCCATGAGTCTATTCGTTTTCTCGGTATGTTTGTCATCCACTGAATTGTTTTTAAATTTTTTGTTTCCAGGTTCGGTGTCCAGAAACTGCCCATCTACATCAACATGGTCAGGGAGCCACTGGACAGGCTGGTCTCGTACTACTACTTTGTCCGATATGGGGATGACTTCCGGCCATCGCTGAGGAGGAGGAAATCTGGGGATCATGAGGTGAGTAGAGTGACCAGGCCCTTTCACGTTTGGTGTCTGTAGAGTGACCAGACCCTTTCACGTTTGGTGTCTGTAGAGTGACCAGGCCCTTTCACGTTTGGTGTCTGTAGAGTGACCAGGACCTTTGGTGTTCGTTCAATGCAGTAACCAGGCCTTTTCATGTTTGTTGTTCTGTAGAGTGACCAGGACCTTTGGTATTTGTTGAACACAGGGACCAGGACCTTTGTGTGAGTTGTTTAGTATTCTCATTCCCGAAAGAGGTGTATAAAAACATGATGAGGTATAAAACTGTCTATTGTTTGTTGTTACGTTACATCCTTTCCTAAGTGTGCTGTGTTCCGTAGTACCGTCGGGCAAATTAGGTCAAGAGCTCATCCACTGGAATATTCGGTTAAGAGAGTTCTGGAGCTTTTTATATAATCATGACACATCTTTACTTTGATATAACTTGGAACTCTTTAGAAAATATTTTAATCTCAGCAATTTAAAAGCATACACTGTTATTGTTTGTTTTATTCAATATTAGTTTCTGTATTTCTATTTACTTCTATACACATTATGATTTGTTTAAGATATTAGTTTCATCTCCTCCGGTCAATTGAAAAAAAGTTTGTATTTAATTGACATCACTTACACTTCATAATGGCTGTACTGAAGTGGATTGAATTTTGAGACACATTATTTATAGTGAATTAGATTTATCGCATGTCAGTCTGTATTCCAAATTTGAACACGAACAAATGTAGTATTTAGCAAAACACTTGCGCGCGCACACACACATTACCTATCTACATTTCCCAGCTGTCATTATATTTAAACTTACTTTAATCACCACATAGACAGCCTAATCGTGTATTTATGAATTCAAAATCATATAAAAATCATAAGAAAATTGTTCGAATGATTACGTATGAATGTGAACAAATATATATATATATATATATATATATATATATATATATATATATATATATATATATAGAGAGAGAGAGAGAGAGAGAGAGAGAGAGAGAGAGAGAGAGAGAGATGTGTTGATGGATAAATGTAATGAATGTATATGTGGAAAAGTACATGTTGGCTATTAACTGATGTACAATCTTGATGTACTACATACACACTGACTACAACCGCGGTTCCCGAACGTTTTTGGGACTACCCCAAAGGCCGTGAAAGGATGTCCGCTGATACCCCTCACACGTCTTCAAACTATTGGTTGTTCTGAACGAAAATCACATGTCTCTGCGTGCCCCTGTATATACTTTAAAGTAGGGGTGCGCGTACCACCGGGCTGAGAACCTTGGGACTAGACTAAACACAAGGGAAGGTGATGTGACGAAATATGATGGAGATGTTAATGGCATGGAGCCAGGCACCAGCAGTGAAGTTATCTGGGTCACAGCAGCCATCACATCACTGATACACACACAGCATGGCATAACATTCACAAAATTGTGAAACCCAATCATAAAAATAACAAAAGTGTAAACCCCAGTCATAACATTCACAAAATTTTAAAAACCCAATCATAACATTCACAAAGTATGAAATCCAATCATAACATTCACAAACTGAAACCCACACGTGACATTCACAAAAGTTTAAAACCCCATCATATAATTCTCAAAGTATGAAACCCAATCATATAAATAGCAGAATACAACTTTCTACGACCTATATCTCTGTTGGAAAAAAATGGTTTCACCCACGGCCGTCCAAACAACACTGTCGAGCCCCGGGGGAAACCAGTGTGCCACCCCACCCTAAGACACGTAAATGAAAATAGTTGATGGTCACCCAGCCTCTGTTCTCCTGGCGTTCCTCCCCTCCCCCCCCCCCCGGGGCAAATGTCCATTCCGGCCTTGGTTCCGCCATAGCCTTTCCCTGTAAGCATAGCCTGCATATCGTTGTATCGGTTCGTACGTGTCTGTTATTCACCTGTAAGTTCTATAAATAGATACACAAAGACCTCCACCTCTCCCCCACCACCACACGCGCGCAATCTGGCATGTTTTATTAATGAAGGTTCACCACACAGATACCTATCTTCATGTATCAGGCGTATCTTGTTAACTCAAAGAACCTGCAACAGATATTTCAATGATGGGGAGGGGAGGGGGGGCGTGTTTTACCCATCGATTCATTTCCGGCCCAGTTTCAACATACACAAAAAAGACAAAATCAAACTTTCTTCCTGCTCCAGTTTAAAATCAGTTCAATGTAAAGTGAGGTAACGTGAGGTAAAGTGGGGGTAACTTAATATTTCACCTCACGCCCGCACCAACGACTTCACCACCACCACCACCACCTCATTTCATGAATGTTATACCTCTCCATCTCACCACATCCATCCCTCGACACAACGTGTTACGGTTTGTTTTTTTGTTTTCATTTACACGAGCTAGAGTAGCAGGAACGACAACCACCTTAGGCCCCCTGACGTTAACGGCTGGCTGCTCTCCCCTTCTGCACTTTATCATTCAGCTCGCTTCTAACTTCATTACCCATCATTAAAAATGTTTACTTAATTTCGGGGGGGGGGGGTGGAGATCGGAGAATAGAGAAGGAAGGAAAATTGAATTTTCTTCACGGATAAAATTGTTTCTATTTGAAGAGAGTTTGTTTTATTTTGTTTTTTTTTTTACCGATCATACACTTTTTTTAAAAGTGTTCATACACTTTTTTTAAAAGTGTTATTTTAGATGTAATGTAAAAATTATAAATAATTGTATTGGCTGTTTTCTTCGGGTTGATGAGAAGTTCTAGTTCTTGAGTAATTAGATTTGATGTTCTAGTTTTTGTGTCGATAAACCTGATGTCCTTGTGTTAATTCTGGTTTTATTTTGTACAAGTTTAATGGTTCTAGTTTTTGTAGAGAAGTTAAATAGTTTTAGTTTGATTCCATTATTGCAGTGTATTTGCTATTCTTAATCATCGGATCAGTTTAATACGATGTTCTACTTCTTGTTGCTTTACACTTGCCGTTTAGTTTTTTTCAACAGTTGTTTATTCTGATGACCAGTTGTTTATTTTGATGACCATTTGTTTATTCTGATGACCAGTTGTTTATTCTGATGACCAGTTGTTTATTTTGATGACCATTTGTTTATTCTGATGACCAGTTGTTTATTGTGATGAACAGTTGTTTATTCTGATGACCAGTTGTTTATTATGATGACCAGTTGTTTATTATGATGACCAGTTGTTTATTATGATGACCAGTTATTTATTATGATGACCAGTTGTTTATTCTGATGACCAGTTGTTTATTATGATGACCAGTTGTTTATTATGATGACCAGTTATTTATTATGATGACCAGTTGTTTATTCTGATGACCAGTTGTTTATTCTGATGACCAGTTGTTTATTCTGATTATCAGTTGTTTATTCTGATGACCAGTTGTTTATTTTGATGACCAGTTGTTTATTCTGATGACCAGTTGTTTATTCTGATGATCAGTTGTTTATTTTGATGACCAGCTGTTTATTTTGTATCAGGATGTTGGAGGTTTTCATTCAAATATTCCATGTATTTCTTTGTCAACATTGATTTATTAATTTAACTGTTTTTGTACATCTCTGGATAGTTGGCAGGGGGGGGGGATTTTATTGTTACTCTTGTCATACAGTCATTTAGTCTGATGATGTCATATGTGTCATGTCATACAGTCATTTAGTCTGATGATGTCATATGTGTCATGTCATACAGTCATTTAGTCTGATGATGTCATGTGTCATGTCATACAGTCATTTAGTCTGATGATGTCATATGTGTCATGTCATACAGTCATTTAGTCTGATGGTGTCATATGTGTCATGTCATACAGTCATTTAGTCTGATGATGTCATATGTGTCATGTCATACAGTCATTTAGTCTGATGATGTCATATGTGTCATGTCATACAGTCATTTAGTCTGATGATGTCATATGTGTCATGTCATACAGTCATTTAGTCTGATGATGTCATATGTGTCATGTCATACAGTCATTTAGTCTGATGATGTCATATGTGTCATGTGTCTGATATTGTTGTATGTGTCGTGTAATACAGCCATCCAGTCTGATATTGTTGTATGTGTCATGCCATACAGTCATTCAGTCTGATATTGTTGTATGTGTCATGTCATTCAGTCTGATGATGTTGTAGGTGTACGCATTGTTGCGGGTTCATTGTTGGTCTTCTGTCCATTAGTCGGTTGAGAAACAAACACCACGAGTTTTATTTACTCAGTACTCAGACAGGAGACAGTTGTCTCTCTGTGTGTGTGAAGTGTTTGTAACTGATTTAGTGCTTCGTTGGAGTGTGCCTTCTTTCCTGACATCGACTTTGTTCCCTTTTAGTAGCTGTACTTAAGACAGATACAGCCAACTCAAGCTGTGTGACTGTTTTACTGTCTGCCTCACTGGCCCGTGTATGTGTGTTTCTTTCTGTCTGTGGATTGTTTTCCTGTGTGTGGCTGCCTTTTTCTGAGGTTTGAACTCGATCGCCCACCGATGTCAGCAACATTAGTCCCCCGTGGTTTCTCCATGATCATTGCACGGCGGTGGCTCGCTACAGTGCCGTATTGAGGTTGCGGGGAATGGACACCGTTTCTTCACATTGATCACGTGGGTCATTGGTCAGAGTCATTCTTATGGATATGCAGATTATGGCCCCCTCCCCTCTATTCCTTCCAGTCCATATCTCTATCAAATTGTAGGGGCAAGTACATGTACTTTTGTCTGCCCCTCCCCGGAATATCACTGAAATGTATCTGCCTGTGACCCCACTCAAATATCCCTGCTATACCCAGCGATACAAATTGAAGCGTGATGATTGGAGGCGAGGGGGGTGTCTGGGTTATTTTTTTTTACTAACTCTTCATGCATGAGATGGGACTCAGCTGATGCCCTTTATACATGGATGAGATGGGGGTCAGTTGATGCCCTTTATACATGGATGAGTTGGGGTAAGTTGATGCCCTTTATACATGGATGAGTTGGGGGTCAGTTGATGCCCTTTATACATGGATGAGTTGGGGTAAGTTGATGCCTTTTATACATGGATGAGATGGGGGTCAGTTGATGCCCTTTATACATGGATGAGTTGGGGAGGTCAGTTGATGCCCTTTATACATGGATGAGTTGGGGAGGTCAGTTGATGCCCTTCATACATGGATGAGTTTGGGGTTCGGTTGATGCCCTTCATACTTGGATGAGTTGGGGTCAGTTGATGCCCTTTATACATGGATGAGTTGGGGTCAGTTGATGCCCTTTATACATGGATGAGTTGGGGTTCAGTTGGTGTCCTTTATACATGGATGAGTTGGGGTCAGCTGATGCCCGATATAGATCGCAAATAAGAAAAAAATTCATGAAATCCGTATATTTTCTCCAGAGAGAGTTGAGGGTTGGTCTCCTGAAGTCTACTGTGATTCCCAAAAGGGGGTGGGGTGGGGGGGTACGCACTGCATCGGGCTGAGAACATTTGGTAAACATGCACGACTAAAGCGGAAGCAATGAAATGAGGGGAAAACGTGATAGTTAAAAACAATACGCAGGTTGTTTTGTTTTATTGTTAGGGGTAATCAGGATTACTCATTTAAAAAAAGGCAAGGTTACACAGATGTCGAAAGTTTGGGAAACACTGGTCTACATTGCGCTCATACACACCGAGTGAAGAATTATGCACACATTTGATTAGAAGTAAGAGACAGAGAGAGAGAGAGAGAGAGGGAAAATCATTTCACGTCTTTTGATACGTTGCTAGAACACACAAAAGTTCCGGACAACCAATTTTCTAGCAGCCATGTATCTGCAGATATTACTTGGAGATGCCCGTAATTTTCACGTCTCGCGGGAATCTGGGACGAATGATGTTTCCGTGATACAAGTTCCGATAACTCTTGGCTATCATCTGTCTTCTGTCACGTCCAGAGTTATCTCCTAGCCGTAGAGGAAATAAAAGCGTTGTGGCAGCGATAAAAGTCCTGGAAATTAAAAAAAAAAAAACTACACCCTCACCACACACACACACAGTCTCCCCACACACTCCCCCACACATAGACACTCCCCCACACATACACACACTCCCCCACACATACACACACTTTCCCAGCTTTAATAATATTTTTTTTACTAGCTGTACCCTGCAAAACCTTTGCATAGAGTTATATCCCCTTAGGCTTGATCGGTAGGCTAGGTTATTTTTTGGTTTCGGGCAGATCCGATTTTTTTCACGATTTTGTTTTAAACTGGAATACTGCTGTATTAACTATTTACTTTCGATTTAACGCAGAGCCCAAAAATCGCTATTGTATGTATTACTAGCTGTACCTGCAAAATCCTTTGCATAGAGTTATATCCCCTTCAGCTTGATCGGAAGGCTAGGTTATTTTTTTGGTTTCGGGCAGATCCGATTTTTTCATGATTGTATTTTAAACTGGAATACTGTTGTTTTAATTCTTTACTTTCGATCTAACGCAGAGCCGAAATCGCTTTTATATATATTATTAGAGTTTTTAGGGGAAAAAAAGGTTAATTAATAAAATTCAGAAAGCATCTTAAGATATTTGTTGCAACATGATCAGTCATAGTTTTTACTAAACGATAACACTCAACTGGAACACATCAGTGTCACATCTTGCAGTGCAGGCTTCCTTAGTTCACTATGTCTATATATGAAATCTGTTTTTAAACATGATGGTTACAATTCATGTTGTAAGTGTAAGTCACAACAGACTCTTTTTTTTAAAAGTACATTGACAGATTGTAATTTTTTTTCTCTCTTATTTTTGTTTTCCCTTCAAATTATTCCCCCCTAGTTATGTTTAATTATCTCCCCTTATATCCCCCCCCCCCGCCATACATTGACCAGGTGTAATAATTATTTTCTTTCTCTTCCCCAGTCATTTGACGAGTGTGTGGCCAGGGATGGTAAAGACTGTGACCCGGAGAACCTGTGGGTGCAGGTGCCCTACTTCTGCGGGCATCACGCGGACTGCTGGTGAGTAACTGGCCTCACTTGGACTCACCGGACACAACTTTGTCGGCGGTGGAGGAGGGGGAGAATAGGGTCAACGCAACAAACTGATTAAATCCTGTCCACCGTCTGCGACTGACAGTTTTATTAAATGATTTTTGACTGGTGGAAATGACAAGATAATTGACTAGTCTCTGTTGTCAGGTCATGATAAGATGAAGGACATGTCAGGAGTACTTTTTTTTTTTTAAATTATTTAATGGCCCATGCAGATTTTTGTCTAACTTATTTATTTAATGGCCCATGCAGATTTTGTCTTACTTATTTATTTAATGTCCCATTCACATTTTGTCTAACTTATTTATTTAATGTCCCATTCACATTTTGTCTAACTTATTTATTTAATGTCCCATTCACATTTTGTTTACCTTATTTATTTATTTAATGGGCCATGCAGAATTTGTCTACCTTACTTATTTATTTAATGGCCCATGCAGATTTTGTCTAACGTCATTCTTTTTTCCTTTATTCCAACAGGGAGCCGGGCAGTTCGTGGGCTCTTGAAGAGGCTAAAAGAAATTTACTTCATCAGTACCTTCTTGTGGGTATCACAGAGGAGCTCAGAGACTTTATTGCAATACTAGAAGCGACTTTACCCAGGTTTTTCCGAGGGGCCTCCCAGCTTTACGCTGAAGGTAATATCACAATGTACCCCGTGGGTGTTTAAAAGGCTCAGGCAATCTGTTCTCATGTCGTGGCGATCATGTGCTTGTTGGGAGCTAAAACTACAGAGGTTGTTTTGAGAAGCGTAGAGTTTGTAATTATTGTGAGGCATTGATAGACGAACCTCTGTACGACGTGTGGGGATCCACCACTAGCTATTGTTGTCTTATCGTGATTCTTGTAAGCCACTGAGAGTTGTGCCCCTGTACAATTGGAATCTGCCACAATCTCTTTTTATCCCTTGAATCCGGACACGCGCTGAGATTTGTTTGTTTGTTTTCACTATACATATTTTTTAAGTGGAGTTGAAAAAAATGGTTTGGGCAGTTCCTTTTGACAACAAGGATTTTCAGAAACAAATAACTCGACTGTTTGGTCATTCTCCAGGTCACGATGCCAACCGGAGAAAGAGGAAGAAAATTCGGGCCAAGCCGTCCACCCTGGCCAAACTTAATAAGTCCTCGGTGTGGAAGCTAGAAAAAGATTTTTTTGACTTTGCCGCCAAACTCTTCCACTACCATAAGAGACTGATTCTGCGAAATCGTACCAGCAAGGGGATTAGGAATGATAAAAGATTCCATTATGGAAAAGTCAGGCCGAAAGAAAGTGAAGACATCAAATTGATGGCTTGATTTCTTTCTGGAGTCGCTTCCCTTTGTATGGTTGGTTTTGATTTATTTTTCTTTTGTTGACTTCTTGTTTTTAAATGCATTATTTCCCCTTGTTTTAAATGCATTATTTCCCTTGTTTCTTAATAATTATATTGTGTCACCTCCCTAGCTAGATTTTTTGCGTGCTTTTATTTTGATTAGGTGGGGGTGCTTGCTCTTTAATTATTTTTCTAATGGTGGAGGTGTTAGTTGTTTGAACTTGAACGTCACCTATATTTTAATGACATCACAAAATGAAAAGCACCCCATTGCAGAGGGAGTCATTTGATGACCTTTTGGGGTCGGAATCACCAGAAATCAACCACGATATGTAAGGAAGAGATTTAAGGCATGATTATGTCTTTTTGGCTTTTATCCTCACATTGACAGAAGCGGATTGGAGAAAAATACTAGGTCACAGTATGGTTCTCATGATCTCCACTCTATACTCATGTACGTAGCAGGTCAATATATAAAGAGATCTATTTATTCAGTGCTGTATGTATATTTTCTTTTTTTTAGTCTAAAAAGTGTTGCATTTTTCCTACAAACAGATTTTAACATTTCCTCATCCCCAGTCATTGATGGAAGGGAAGGGGGGGGGGGGTGATACAGCCATTAAATAATTATTTTTTGTATTTTTTGGTTTATTTATAAAGAATGCTTTTGAAAGTTGTATTTATCCTAATGTCTATTCAACACCTGGTGTTCTATACTGTAATGGGACGCAGTCATCATCATCACCTGGTGTCCTATTACTGTAATGGGACGCAGTCATCATCATCACCTGGTGTCCTATTACTGTAATGGGACACGTTCATCATCATCACCACCTGGTGTCCTATTACTGTAATGGGATACGTTCATCATCATCACCTGGTGTCCTATTACTGTAATGGGACGCAGTCATCATCATCACCTGGAGTCCTATTACTGTAATGGGGCGCTGTCATCATCATCACCTGGTGTTATATTACTGTAATGGGACGCTGTCATCATGAAATGATTCTTTTTGTATTAGTTCACATGGTAGCTCTGTTGTTTTTATTTAAGGTGTATAATTTTTTCATTCGTTCACACCAACAGTTTTTGTCACTAAGTAGTGTAAACATTTCTTTGATCTGGTTGACATTTGGATTTATTGTCAAATGTATTTGATGTGTTGTGTTTTGATCGTGCTAATGTTTAACTGGAATTTTTTTTTTAATTTATGTTTGAGGATTTTGTTTTTTGATATACATGTTTTATCATTTAAAAAACTGTTTTAACAATAAAATTAAGTCAGGATAATACGAAGAAACAAATTATAGTGAATTATAAAAAAAGAACTAAACACGTCACTCACAGTAAAATTTAGATGCTCAGTTGATTGACAATGAAATTCTGTGGAAACTTAATTCTTTTTTTCGTTCTAGAGTACTTACTGGTCATTAATATTTTGAAGAAAAGTTTTAAATCACGGAAAAAAAAAAACTTTGTAACATTTATTTTTGAAAACTTTTTTTTTTATTTTTTATGTTTTCAGGTCAGAAGTCACATTTAAGAAAGACAGCCAAGAAAATTCCAGCTAAGCCGGAAACAATAGAAAAAATTCAGATGTCTCAGATATGGAGGATGGAAAATGAATTCTACGAATTCGCTTTGGATCATTTCCATTACATCAAACATCAGATGCTTGAGAATGTCAAAGGGGGGGAAGTTGTGGTCAGGGACAGGAAGTTTATGTTTGAAAAACTCAGGCCCAAATATTGATCGTAATACTTCATCTCACTTTAACTCTTTGGAAGTGGCACTCGTTAGGCGTTCCACTATGATTATATTTTTTTTTTTTTTGCTGGTTTTTCTATTTCATTGCCGGTTATTTATTTGTGGACCATATTTAAGCATCAATATGTGTGTTTGAAATCATCTGACCAGTGGACTTGCTGTGCTGGCTGGTAGTAATTTATTATGTTTGCGTTGGGGTGTAGTAAAAAAAAAAAACTTATTCAAAAAGTTTTCTAAATTCAAGAACTTTATTTATGTTTCATAAAAGATAAATATTGAATGAAAAATCAAACATAATCATCTAAAAGCTATTGATAGTGATGTCTTGAGGGATCCTTTATCTATGAAACATTTATATCATCAAATTTAGTGGGAGAAATTTTACAGCAGTGATTCCTGTCAATAAGAGTCAGTAAGGGAACTCAGTCAGTATGGGAACTCACTCATTATGGGAATTCAGTCAGTATAGGATTGTAAAGAAACGTTGAGAATATGTATAAATATCTGTATTTTACAATCTCAATGTCAATCGTGTCCAACCTTTCTGACCTGTTAAATAATTATTTTTGGATCAGTTTTAAAATATTGTGGGTTTTAAGTCTAATAAAATTAATTGAGCACTCTATTATACAAGGTATTTCGAAAACATGAAATATAAAAAAAATATTAAACAAAAATGTAAAGTCTTGACATTGCAACTACCCATAATTGAATTTTGAAATTCACTTCATCATTTTTAGGGCTTAAGGGAAACATTATTTACTTTTATTGTTTGTAGGAAACAGATGATTGTTTGAAACAACCCAGCTTTGTTGTACTGTAGCCCTGACCTTATGAATCATGGCTGGCGCAGCAGTGGCAGTATAGGTGGTCAATCTCCATTCAGGTTATGTCCATCAAAGTTGTGACCCCCCCCCCCCCCCAGTGACTAACTCAACTAATTCCGTGGTGATGGTGTCAGCATGCAGCCCTAGTTGTCCAACATCTCAACCTCACTGGACGCAACCAGTTTATTGGTACAGCTGAGTGTTTTGTGTCCCCCCCTACCCCCCCACCCCCCCGGGCAGTGACACTCCCCCACATCAGTGAGATGGATGGGGAGGTGATGTTTGTGTTTATTTGGTTCCAGTATTTGGTGCAATAATTAATTTAATTGTTTTGCCTGTTTGTCAATAAAATCATTTTAAAATGACAACTGATTACTTTTATCTCAACAATTTTTATCAATGTACATTTTAGTTTTATATTAACATGTAAGCAAAAGGTATTATTATTTTTTATTAACATCTGCACAAGGTGTTATTTAAAAAAACTTTTTTATTAGTCATAATTTGTATATTGGTCTAATGATGTCATATTGACATTAAATTTTAGGCACCTTTCAAAATATGTATTTATATATAATTTAAAATAAAAAAAAATATCTTTGTTCACCAAGTCAATGTCCTCGGCTTTGTACATATTTAAAATTCTGTTTACAATTGCTGATATCAACACTATGTTCAGTTTACAATTGCTGATATCAACACTATGTTCAGTTTACAATTGCTGATATCAACACTATGTTCAGTTTACAATTGCTGATATCAACACTATGTTCTGTTTACAATTGCTGATATCAACACTATGTTCTGTTTACAATTGCTGATATCAACACTATGTTGTACATCTCATTGTCATAATCACCCACCCACCTACAGGCCCAAAGTTTTATGTTCCATTTTCTTCTTGTTTATTTGTTCACATTTTTTATTTTAAAATACTTTTTGTTGGGTGTATGTTTGGCTAAAAAGAAAGAATTAAATTCTTGTATATCAAAAGAGCAAAAAATATGACTGAAAAAATTTCAAACTGGCAGCATATGCTTGTATTGGCAGAGGTTTTGATTTTTTACATTTGTTTTTGAAGTTTCAAGACATTTTTGCATTTATTGGGTTGCAACCTTACAACACAGAATATTTATTTTACAGAAAGGACATCACTATTTAAAAAGTCCTCTGTTATTGACTAAAAAATATCGGCATTATTTTCTATGGTTTTTCCTATAATGTAGCACCTAAATATTGACCTACAATAGCTGTTGTATTATTTGGAGTAATAAAAATAAATGAATTCTGCAACTAATTCGTCCATTATAATAAATACCATATTAAAAGCTGAATGATAGATGGCTTATAAAAATGGCCTAAAAAATAAATAAATGACTTTCTTTTCAGTGATTTTGAAAATGGAATTTAAGGAGAAACTTGATAAACAGTGATGCAGTTATGTATGGCAATAACATGATCACAAGTACAGTGATGCAGTTATGTATGGCAATAACATGTTCACAAGTACAGTGATGCAGTTATGTACGGCAATAACATGATCACAAGTACAGTGATGCAGTTATGTATGGCAGTAACTTGATCACAAATAACATTCATTTCAGGGATTAGAAAAATCTATCACATTGATGATGCGTATTCTATATAATTTATATTCTTTGCCTTGCAGCCATGAATAAATTTAGTTTATTGCATTTAATGCATCTGCTTTTATTTTAACAATATCAGAGCTTTAATGATACTAATGATAACCATCTCCTGAGAATCTATTGTGATTCTTGCAGAAATCTGTGAACGGTAGGGGGAGTTGATCCAGATGTTGTGAAAAATGTACAATTTACTTACAAAAATGTTTTTTAGTATTATTTTTGATAAGTGAAAAACTCCTTTGGTTCTGAGAAAGTCTCAGTGGGCACTTAAGTTACTATATTTGACCGTATCCATAAATATTGTAAAATATGCAACAGATAAACATATCAATGGTATTGCAAATGGAAAATAAATAAAAAAATTTAAAAAACAAAAAAATATAAGATAATGATGTTAATAATTTAGTCAACTTTTAAAAACAACTATGGATTTGATCCAAATATAAAACATATTTTTTTGTTTATTTCATTTTCATTGGATACATAGCCCATGTGGTTTTGTTAAATTTTTGATGTATAGTTCCTGTGTGCTGTGCTAATTGTTCCAAAGAAATATTTTCTATTAGACCATAGGATTTATTCTAACTGATTTGGGTTACTTTCAATTTTTTTTTTAGATATTTCCAATTAATTCAATTTTTTTTAGCCAAGCTAGGCATTCTAGTCGGTTATTATTATCTCATTTCACAAAGTATTATTTTGATTTTGAAAAAAAATGTATCATGTATGACATCATTATGTAAATAATTACTTGCACCATGTTATAGTCGGGTCAAAATGTTTCTCCTTAGAATATTTATTACATAAACATACGGCTATTAAAACAAATTCTAAAATCTTCTTCAGTGAAAAGTTTTAAAAAATTTCGTTAAACATACCAGAATATTTATTTTTAAAAAAATATGTTTCTGTATGTTTTTGTACAAAGTGTGTTCAATCAGTTGCTGTATGTGTACAAAGTGTGTTCAATCAGTTGCGGTATGTGTACAAAGTGTGTTCAATCAGTTGCTGTATGTGTACAAAGTGTGTTCAATCAGTTGCTGTATATGTTCAAAGTGTGTTCAGTCAGTTGCTGTATGTGTACAAAGTGTGTTCAATCAGTTGCTGTATGTGTACAAAGTGTGTTCAATCAGTTGCTGTATGTGTACAAAGTGTGTTCAATCAGTTGCTGTATGTGTACAAAGTGTGTTCGATCAGTTGCTGTATATGTTCAAAGTGTGTTCAATAAGTTGCTGTATGTGTACAAAATGTGTTCAATCAGTTGCTGTATATGTTCAAAGTGTGTTCAATCAGTTGCTGTATGTGTACAAAGTGTGTTCAATCAGTTGCTGTATGTGTACAAAGTGTGTTCAATCAGTTGCGGTATGTGTACAAAGTGTGTTCAATCAGTTGCGGTATGTGTACAAAGTGTGTTCAATCAGTTGCTGTATGTGTACAAAGTGTGTTCAATCAGTTGCTGTATATGTTCAAAGTGTGTTCAGTCAGTTGCTGTATATGTTCAAAGTGTGTTCAGTCAGTTGCTGTATGTGTACAAAGTGTGTTCAATCAGTTGCTGTATGTGTACAAAGTGTGTTCAATCAGTTGCTGTATGTGTACAAAGTGTGTTCGATCAGTTGCTGTATATGTTCAAAGTGTGTTCAATAAGTTGCTGTATGTGTACAAAATGTGTTCAATCAGTTGCTGTATATGTTCAAAGTGTGTTCAATCAGTTGCTGTATGTGTACAAAGTGTGTTCAATCAGTTGCTGTATGTGTACAAAGTGTGTTCAATCAGTTGCGGTATGTGTACAAAGTGTGTTCAATCAGTTGCGGTATGTGTACAAAGTGTGTTCAATCAGTTGCTGTATGTGTACAAAGTGTGTTCAATCAGTTGCTGTATATGTTCAAAGTGTGTTCAGTCAGTTGCTGTATGTGTACAAAGTGTGTTCAATCAGTTGCTGTATGTGTACAAAGTGTGTTCAATCAGTTGCTGTATGTGTACAAAGTGTGTTCGATCAGTTGCTGTATATGTTCAAAGTGTGTTCAATAAGTTGCTGTATGTGTACAAAATGTGTTCAATCAGTTGCTGTATATGTTCAAAGTGTGTTCAATCAGTTGCTGTATGTGTACAAAGTGTGTTCAATCAGTTGCTGTATGTGTACAAAGTGTGTTCAATCAGTTGCGGTATG